>PVKH010031296.1:0-12352 GCA_004027955.1 Chaetophractus vellerosus
GGAGACTACCAGAGGATGACTTAGAGAAGTGAAATAGAGGTTGGGGAGAAGCAAAACCCACCATATATGTTTTATTTATATCTTAAACTTCATTTTCCAAGATAATAGAAAATTACAATGTTGAAACAGTTTAGTGCTTTTTCTTTTCTCCAATTGATGAACATCAAATATGCAAGATGACAAAGCCTATCAAATGATTAATTTGCATGTCATTTCTTCCCTGGAATAGCTAGGAAAACTAAAAATGAGTTTTTCTCTGTCTGCCTGTCTCTCTTCCTCACTGTCCCTCTTGCTTGCTTTTATTCTATTCAGGCATAGTTCCTTGAACACTGCAAATTTGGTTTAGAGGTTCATTTTGAGTAATCTGTTCTGTCTCTATGTGTCTCTCTTTGTCTTTCATTCTTTCTCTCTCTCTCCCTTCAGTCCTCCATATCTACCTACTTTGTGTTTAATAAGTACAGCTTAAAGAATAATCTATAAACAGTAGCTCAAGGATTCTACTTGTAGACTTCCAGTCCAAAAGGGTGACATGGTCACCTTTCGAGGCGTTTCATCTGCTCCACACATGTAGAAGTGAACTTGCCAAAAAGGAAAAGACGCATGAAGTAGTGAAGGAGGCTACGTCCTCAGACTGGAGGCACTAGGGGTCTGAAAGCAGTCAGAGGCTGTCTGGAGAGTTTTCCTGTGGGTTAAAGGGACGAAACATTGTGCCACAGGTGATGGATGAGCCCAGCTATCCCTCAGCTGCAGGTCATAGGTTGGGATAAGGCTGAACACTGTCTGGAGATTCAAAATTTATAAAAGTGAGATCGAGGGATGCAGGTGAACACAGAACAGTGGCCAGAAATTAAACAAATGTCCCAGTGTCTCAGGGTTGCTTTAGCAGTACACCCAGTTTTGTTGTTTTTGTTGTTATTGCAGTTTTTAAATGCCAATATAAGTCCATGGTCTGGACTGAGGTTCCAGTGGGCTGGCTGGAGGAAAGAACAAAGCTTCAAGCTTTTGAGGAGAGAGAGAGAGAAAGAGAGATGTAGAGACAAAAAACAGAGAGAATTAAAATGCTAACAAGGACAGCCAGCAAAATCAATAGTTTTATAGAAACAGCCTAGATGAAATAAAATAGAACAGTTCCACCAAGACTTTTTAAACATGTTTATTTTGAATGGTCAAAAAGATAAATACATTGATAACATATGTAGAAAGGTATATCAGTTTTTCTATCGATGCATACTACATTACCACATACTTCCTTCTTAAAATAACACCCAGTCATGAGTTCACAGACTCTGTAGGGCAGAATTCCAGGTACAGTTGGGTTCTCAGCTCAGGGTCTCAGAAAGCTGCATTCAAGGTTTCAGATGGACTAGGCTCTTACCTGGAGGCCCAACCAGAAAAGACTCTCTTTCCAAGTTCATTCAGGTTGCTGCCAAGTTCATTTCCTGAGGTGTGGGACCCAAGCTCCTGTTTACTTGCTGGCTGCCACCTCGAGGTCGGCCTCAGGTCTCTGGCTCGGGGCGCCCTCCACAGGCAGAGCACAGCGTGGCTGTTTGCTTCCCCAAAGCCAGCAGGACACTCTCTGCACTGGGACCCTCTCGTTCAGGGAAGGCCTGGCTCCTCTTTTAAGGGGCTCCCCTGGTTAGGCAGGGCCCACTAAGAACATTTTCTGGTTTCGTCAACTCAAATCCACTGAGTAAAAACATTAATTGTCTCTGCAAAATCCCTCCCATTTGCTGTATAACATATCGAAATCACAGGTGTGAAGCTCCACCCTGTTCACAGGTGGAAGGGCAGGGCTCGAACAAGCTGCACTCCAGGACGGGAAGTTCAGGACCATCCTAGAATTCTGCTCACCGCCCTCTTCCACAACAAGTGCAGTAAGCTCTCCGGGGGCCAAAAATCTGCAAGCCTCTCAAGTTGATTCCAAATGCACCCATTTACTAGAAAAGGGGACAGGTATAAAAGAATTCCACCTACTATATTCTGATTTGGTAACTGAAGCTATAAACTGATATGCAAAATCAAGGCTGGTGGAAGGTACAAAATCTATACCTTCCATAGTCTATAAAATCAACTGTGGGGAGCAGATGTGGCTCAGTGGTTGAGTCCTGGCTTCCCGGGTTCAATCCCTGGCCCCCAATACCTTAAAAGAAATAAAAATAAAATAAAAAATAAAGTAAAATAAATAAAATAAAATAAAGTCAACTGTGTCCTTTTACCTTGGGTGTTTAGAGCACCCTGATAATAAATTAATTGTCACAAGCTGAATCCTAGAGAGGTCAGAGTTACCCTTTCTGGATAGGGGCATCTTTAGTCCCCTCTATTTAGTTTCTGTAGAGCTTTTAGTGAGAGCACACGCCCTGTCCCTGGCCTCTTCTCCAGCAGGGCCTTGCAATCCCAGAGTGGAACATAATTTTTCATAGCAGTTTCGTTTTTAAATCTCTGTATTTTGTGTAAAGCCAAACGTTAGCAAACCCCAGTCCCAGCAATCCCACTCCCAGGTATGAAAATCTCTTGCACGTGAGCAACAGGAGATATGTTCAAGAATACTCAGAAAAGTCTTCTGTCATAGTGAAAATTACAATCCACACACACTGACAGAAAAAGGGTTAATAAATTGTAGCAGATTCACACAGTGTGTGTGTCCCTGGAAAGGCAGAACTCACTCTGTAATGACACAAAGATGTGTCTTATAATTATGTTTTCTATTTTTGGCTTTATAAGGATCTTTGATCTCTATATTAAAAGGTATATATATATATTTATTATAGAGAATTCAGAAAATATAGAAATATTTTGGGGTAGGCAGACTTCTAACATGGCCCCTGGTGATCCCGACCTCTGAGCTACATAAGAAAGTGTTGGGATGTCACTTCCCTGAGGTTACAGAAGACTTCAGTGTTGCTAGCACACTCTCTCTTTCTTGCTGACGTCCCTCTCTTTTTTGCCTTTCTGGCTTGCTCACCTTGATGAAGTAAGCTGCAAAGGAGACACCCACATGGAAAAGAATGGAGGGAGGCTTCTGGCCAACTTCCAGATAGGAAATTAGGCCATCAGTAAAATAGCCCATGTGGGAGTAAATCCAACAACCTTGTGAGTCTCAGTGCAAAGCCTTCCCCACTCATGCTTTCACACAACTAAACCTTGATTGCAGCGAGTGAGAGACCTTGACACAGAGGACCCAGCTAAGCCACGCTGGATTCCTGACCCACAGAAACAGTGAGATGAGGAATGTTGTTTCAAGAAAAACATGATCTCTATTTCTTCACTCACACTATGATCACTTTGAGCAAAACTTCTTGTCTTACGTGCACTTCTAAGTGTCCACCAAACTGGGCTGGCATCCACTCTTGTATGTGGTCTCTTCTCATCACTATAATCAGGATATCTTTCAAACAGAAGTCTCATCAAGTTACCTGCTTGTCAGAAATTATCTGAAGGCTTCCTATTGTTCTAAGGATAGGGACCAAACCAGTAAGCCCCTGAATATCTCACCAGCCCCCACTGAATCCAATCATATTTTTTCTGCCTCTTCACCAGCTGTGGAAGCCTTCTCACAATGCATTGCTATGCCATCCCTCCTTCTACCACAGGGCCTTTGTATATGTCATTTCCTTTCTTCTGTCCTTAATTTGGAGAACTCCTATTCATCCTTCTAATCCCATCTCAAACCTCAATTCCTCAGATAAATGTTCCTTGACCTTCCAATCTAGATTTCCTTTGTCATTCACTCTGAGAAATGTCTTCCTTTCCTTCTGAGTTTTTCTTAGTCAGATAATTATGCCTTAATTAGTGTGATAATTTGAATATTTTCTGTTCCACTGAACTGTGAGCTCATGAAATCAAAATGAAATCAAAGATTGCCTTTCATTTCTACCTTATGCACAGTGTTTATCAACTAGTAAGGATGAGTATTTGTTGGATGAATGAAGGATTTTGCTTCATGACACTACCTATTTGTGATTAGAATTGAATGGGCCAGGTGCAGGTGCCACACTCCAAGGAAGTTGATCAAAGAGCTGCTTAGGAACAGTGGTATACCAGAAGTCTCGATCAGTTAGCACTGAGCCAGACTTCCAAAAGCATGTGGTTTATATGCCTGGGTGCAGAAGGTCTGCAGTGTGCAGACAAAGGAAGCCACCATGAAGGAAAAACAATACAAGAATGCAACAAGCCTGCCAAAAGAAGCAGGACTGCAGATCACATTGTCCTTGAGAAATAGAATATTCAGTGCCTGCCTTTTCTATTCCTAGCTCCAGTCCCCTTCACTGAGTTTCCTAGATTTATGTTCTGTGAAATTCCTCTGTTTGTGCATCTCATGAAATACCAATTGAGAATTAATTCTGTTTGAGTAACCAGACATGCCCTGATGTCTCCAGTTTGCCCACGCCAATTTTTAAATATAAAAAAGTTCATGTAAAATGAAGCAAAGAAATAAATATAAGGAAACAATTTCTATTAAAATAATATTAAAGACCTTATGCCAAGGAACTGGTGAATAAATATGCCTAAGATAATATTTTCCCAACACAAGACATAGCAAAACTCATTTGAGCATGATTCATAGAGGAAAAGACTTTTAAAAAAATTTTAAAGTCGTGGAAGGAAAATTGTGCTTATCAATAACTTCTCCTTTTCAGCATGGTTTACAATGATACCATATATTTATTTTAAATGCTATGAGATGCATTAGACATTTCTTTAAAACACCATATTTTCAGTGAAATATTATTTTGACTTTTGGTGCTAATGATACTTAACTGTTTATCTTTCTCCAAATGCACCAAAGAGCACTTCTACTGGAGCATCTTACTGAGCTCAGAATATGCTAACAGAGTCATTAGTGCTTCTAATTTAAATCCATTAAGAGGGGGGAAGAAAATATCAAAGACGTTACCAATTTGCAAAATAATCTAATACATATGCATTTTCTACTCTATTTCTCAGCTATAACTGTGTTGGCAGAGCAGTAAAATCAATTTAAATTGTTCTCTGAAAATATCCTGAGACCATTTAAAGTAGAAAGACTCTGGCGATTCAACTACCCTGTAGAGCTAAAAGAGGCAATACCGTACTGGCAGTTTCCTACAAATTAATACAAATTAATGCAGATATATGCACCTGTGCATATTTGTTGTTATTTATTACATACCTCAATTTAGGGTACATGCAGAATTCCTCATTTTTCCAGATGAAGATATATTATGATATATATGTGATGGTTGAATGAGGCACAGGCAGGTTGATTTTGGAATTTAGTGCTCACCTTGCCATGCACTTTTAAATCACCGTTCAACGCTGTCTCATAAAGCTTTCCATTTGTACCATATTTATTTACTTTATGTCCACTCCAATGATTTTGTTTATATTATACATTTTTCTTTGTCAAAAATATTTCAGAAAGTGTTTCAAATTGTCAGGTATGAATAACATTTTGGAGATTTTTCAATTTTCACTCATGTGACTAATAGGTAGAAGAAAACTGTGCAGAAGAAAACAAGCAATATTATCTAGCATTGTGGATTTAGGGAAGCAAGAACTCCTAAGAAATAAAGTATGGTCTGCAACAGGTGTTGATTTATCTGTGTCATCACCTTTGACCAAGGGCAGCAGTTCTAGCCAGGAAAGCAATCCATAAAGCTTATTGAATCACCAAGTTTGAAAATCTTGTTGGAAACTGAGATTGCATTTCTGAATCTACCATTAAAAATGTTGTGCTGAATGACTTTAGAGGAAATTGCTTATGTTCTCTGGTTGTATTTATTGGCTAGGATAACAAGATTTGTTATTGAGACTTGTTTATGTTAAGAATGGCCTGAATATAGATGAATGTACTTGGCATTTTAAAATTATTTATTATACTGCCTCAATTTAAGGTATGTGTAGAATTCTTCAATTTTCGAATGAAGATATATTATGATATCTATGTGATGTTTGAATGAAACACAGGCAGGTTTATTTTGGAATTTAGTTTAGCATATGACTTATCCCTTTTCCAAAAATAGACTCAAACCCACACTGGAGACACCCAGCAGCTTGCCATGACGCGGAGTACCGAGCTGCCTTTTCTTTCTCATAGGAAAATAAAATAAACTTGGATAATAAAATTCCTTCCATGCTTGATGAATGCCTCTTTTTTAAAGAGTGTGTATAATTTGACACTTAAGCCAACTTTACAAATAGATCAAAAACAACAAAAAACATTTTATGTTTAACCATCAAAATGAATTGACGTGTGAAATGCAGAAAAAATATTTTACAGTATTTTGGTCTTATTTTTGTCATCTGTGACTTAATCCAGCCACACGAGGCAGCCTCTCAGTACAGGTTGGAAACGGCCATTTTAGAAGGGCAAGTGAGAAGAGACGGAGGTGGAGTCCCTGGGGGTGGGGGGCAATGGAAGGAGTTGGGAGTGGGGAAGGGTGGAGCATTCACTTGTGTAGCCTGATGTGCTCCTGACTTGGCCCTAGGACTCAGAAACAGGAAGTGATCAAGCTGGGATTGGAATTCACAGGGCACCAGAACCTGTTCACTTAATCCTCATATTTTGATACTTCTTTCTCTTTGACGTCTCAGAGGACCCATTTAATTTATACAGGTTTCTTCTGTTTTATTTTGAGCTTTTACTTATCTATTTGTACATTGATTTTACTTAACAAATTATACATGTATATACATTTATACATTATTTTACTGAAAGAAGAACACAAGCTTCTTGAATATAAGCACTCAAAGAAGAATCACAAATAGTGAAACTGAATGGAGGTACTGAGTTTCTTCTTGAGTCAAGATCCTTAAGGGGAATCCTAAAACCTGTTGGGCAGTCAATCTCCTTCCTGGACATCCCCATATCAGACTAGGGATTTTCAACCTTGAAGTGGTTGCCCTTTTGGGTTGGTGAGCCCTTGGTTGTGGGGACCGTCCTGTGCCCTGTAGGCTGTTTAGCGGCCCCTCTGGCCTCTACCCATTTGCTGCCAGTAGCACAGCTCCCCCTCCCCCAATATGCAGCAGTGGCAAATTGTCTCCAGACATTGCCAAATGTCCCATGGGGCCAAAATCACCCCCTTTGAGAATCATTGTTTAAGGTAGATGCTTCTTGCCTATTGTGTAGACAGTTTCTTTTTACATAAATTCTGCTTCTAAAGCAATTTGATCAAATTCAGCCTTCCAGATAAGCACATATCTAGTCTTCTCATTAATTTTCAGAGGAAAACACAAACCATTTCATGTATCTATTGACTACTCTCAATCTTGACTTCTTTTGGGGTTAAAACATATACCATTCCTTTAACTATTTTTCTGTTTCTTTTTGTCTTCCTCCTTCCCTTCCTCCCTTTCTTCCTTCCTCCCTTTGTTGTGAATTTTTTTTTAAGAGCGTGTGTTTCTCTTTAACTTCTTACCTGCCTTTAGGGTCTTCCTTTTCTTTAGCCTGTCCAGATTGACCATGATCATCAAATTGGAGTTCAAATATATTACTCCAAACTGAAATAATGGCTGAAGGCCTGTTTCCTGTCATTGCAATCTTTAATTCTAGGTCTGCAACAAAATCTTGCATTAATTTAATTTTTATTGGTGATATTACATAGTATAGTATTTTGATAAAAAATATTTAGGTCTAGGTTATTTTAATTTTTAAGACTTGAAATAACTTATTTTTATAAGATTAATGTCTTCTTGTAGATATCCTCTTTTCTTAACATGTTCAAAACATTCAGAAATATCTGAATTTCATCTTTTTATTATAGACTTTATTCCTGGATCACTCTGACCTCCTGTCATGGACTGAGCTCTTTGCTGTAAAGATGTTGTTTTAGTCAGCCGAAGGGGTGCTGATCCAGAAATCAGTTGGTCTTTATAAAGGGTATTTATTTGGGGTAGAAGCCCACAGTTACCAGGCTATAAAGCATAAGTTTATTCCCTCACCAAAGTCCATTGCTACATGTTGGAGCAAGACAGCTGCTGACGTTTGCCAGGATTCAGGAATCTTGGGTTCTTCTCTTCCCGGGGCTCTGTTTCTTTCTGGGCTCAGCTCCTCTGTTTCCTCCACAACATCAGCTGTAGGTACTCAGGCAAATGGCTCATCTCTTTTCCTGGGGCCTTCTCTCCTTCCTCATGACCAAACTCTCTTACTTCCCGGGACTCCAGCTCAAGACTCCAACATCAGAACTCCAGTGTGAAACTACTCCATGTCTGTCCTTTGCCATGTCTTTTTATCTTTGAGACCCCACCCACCAAGGGGTGGGGCTCAACACCCTCCTGACAGGGCCCAGTCAACGCCCTAATCATAACTTAATCATGCCCAGATTAGCAGACCAGGTTACAAGCATAATCCAATATCTATTTTTGGAATTCATAACTATATCAAACTGCCGAACTGCTACAGATCTTCACTGTTGCTGAGTGATAACCTTCATCTCACTCTTCATCTTAGTTTTGAATTCCATACCATTATCTGTGCCACAGCTTGGATTCCCCAGGAAGCAGACTTTGGGATTGAGATGGGAACAGGGTGTTCATTAAGAAGTACCCTAGAGATTGATACCACTGGGAAGGAAGGGGAAGAAGCAAGCTTGGTGAGAGAGGGAGGTTGAGTTGCAATGCAGGTTCTAGATAGACTTGACTGAGGCCCCCCACCCCCCAGGGAGTCCTGAACCTTCAAATTGAGCCAAAATGCCCGATCTTTATATCTCTACATCAGTCATGCCTTGTATATGTCCCACATAGGGAAGTGGGAAAACTTTGCATCTGCAGCAATTCCTCAAGGGGATAAGAGATTAAGTCCATCTGTCAAAACTTGAGGAAATAAGACCTTAATGAAGGGGGGATCTCCACAGTTCCTAGTATTGTCTACCATATTCCGCTTTGATTACTCCCTCATTTTAGTGGAGCATATCCTCCAGCATCTTCCTGAATAGAGTACCTGTAAGGTAAAAATACTGAGATCTTGACTGTCAACAAATGTCTTTATTCTAGCTACCTACTTAATTAAAAGTTAAGCTAGATAAAGAAATCCAGGTGTGAAATTATTTTCCTTCATAATTGTGATGGCATGACATAATTTTCTTCTAAGCTAAAGTTGTTCTTGAAAAAAAGAATATCAATCTTTTATATATAACTTATTTATTTATTCAAAGATATTTTAATATTTCTGACCCACATTATTATATTTCATGATGATGTATCTGAGTCAGGGCCTTTCTCACTAGAAAGGTATGTAGTGACCTCCTTAAATCTAGAAAACCATGTCCTCCATATTGGGAAATTCATTTTTGAATTTTTTTTTTTAAATTTTCTCTCTTCCATGTCCTTTCTTCCTTCTTCCTAGAAGCTCTATGTTAAGATATTCTACCTCATAAACACCTGATCTTATTTCATGTTTTTCTGTATTTTTCCCCTTGGTTTTTGTTCTACAAATGAGCTCTTTTTCTCAAATTTATAGTCCAAAACTTGTAATGAAATATAAGTTCTTGCAATCATAATATTAGTTAACACAAACTCTATTTTGTTGTTGTAATTTGAAAAGAATCAACTTTTGGTAGTTTGCTACATCAGTTACCATTGTTTATCTGCTTTCCAGCTTCAAAAGCAGTGATTATGTTTTCTCCTTTCCCATTCTCTTTGCCCTTATGGGATTAGCCATTTTAATCCATTTATTATTCATCTATAGAATTCTGTATACAGCTGTATTAAACCCATTTGCTCTATTTGCCATGTTTATTCAGAACTCTGAAAAATGTGTGATCTAATTAATATTTTAAGATTAATTTTGGAGGAAGATATTTTCATTGCTAGTAGAAAAAGCTAGAAGAGCAAGACCCTGGTGATTTGGAAATAAGATAGGTTTATCAACTGTGCAGATGATAGATCATAAAAGAACCGAGATTAAGGGGGAAATGAGGAAATTATTGGTAGAATTGGGTGCTGATTGTGTCTCTTATGCCAAAGCAGGATAAATATTTAAGAAGTATCAGCTGATCAATTATATAAAATGCTATAGAGAAATATTTAAATCAAAGACTTAGAATAGCTCATTAGATTTGGTAATTGAGGGTTCACAGATGACCTTAATAAAATGAGTTTCAATAGTTGTAGAAAGAGCAAACAGATTTCATAGGATTGATGAGTTATCCATGTAAACTGTAGTGATTGACTTATAAACCCTAATCTTTAAATTTGATTCCTATAATATATCAAAGACCCAGTATTATATGACACTCCCTGTTTATTCAATATGTATCTCACTTAATAATATTTAAGCTGTAACTGTTTATGGCTGCCAATATCTCACAGAGTTTGAAATGTGAGCCCTAAATCAGCAAAGACATTTTAAGAAATTTTAACATGAGATATGTTGAACACTCGTGATAAGGAATAAGAAAGAATGTAGTGTGTAGCCTCAGTGGTAAATATATATATATATATATATACTAGTTCCTTGGTTCTTTGTATTTTCCCTTTTGGATTCATTTCAACTGGCAGAAGTCTACATCTGTGAACCATTTTAGGGTACCTTCTACATAAAGCTTTCAGTAAAAATCATTTTAATGTTATACATTTGACTGTTTACTGCAAAGATTTCTATAATTGGCCTATATTTTTACCATAAAACTATTATTTGGATTTTATGACATATTGAACACATTCCAATGTCACAATGGTAGCACTGTGGTTTGAGGGAAATTGAAATTAATATATACTCATGGTCAAAGCAGGGAATGGAAAATAGATCAAGCACTGCAGGCTAACTTCGGCTGACATTCTAGTTGATAAATACATGTGAGCAACTTTCCGAGGACTACCAGAAATGACAAGGAGAATCTATGAATATGACTAAAGGTTCTTTTTTTTTAATACTTACTTTTTAATTTTTCAAAAAAGATACTTAGATTACATAAATGTTAGATAAAAAATGTGGGGGATTCCCATATGCCCTACTCCCCAACCCTCCCACACCTTCCCATATCAACAGCATCCCTCACTAGTGTGGTAGATTTGTTACAATTGATTAACACATTTTGGAGCATTGCCTTAAGTGTGGATTATAGCCTACATTGTAACTTATACTCTCTCGCACAAAATTTGTACATTATGACAAGATATACAATAGCCTGTATCTGTCCCTGCAATGTCATTCAGAACGATGCCCAAGTCCTGCAAATGTCCCCATATTACACCTATTTTTCCCTCTCTGTCCCCCCAGAACTTTCAGTGGCTACTGCCTCCACATCAATGACAAAAGTTCTTCCATTGCTAGAATCACAATAAGTCTATAGTAGAATAACAGTAAGTCTACTCTAGTCCCTTCTTCATTCCCCAATCCTGAGGATTCTGGGATGGTGATGCCCACTCTGCCTCCAGTTGAGAGGAGGCTTAGATTTCATGGGGCAGGTGGATGGGATTATCTTGCTTCAGTTGCAAACTCTCTCTCTTCCTTGGGATGGTCGTTGTCCATCATCTTGTTAGTTGTCCTGGGTGAATCCAATGAACTGGAAAGTAGTTGTTGCAATTATGTTGAGATTCAGGGCCCAACTGTCATATGAACAGCCCAAAGATTTAAGTCTCTTGACTTAAACCTATCAAGGCTAGTACTAACTATAGGTTCAAATAGAAGAGGCAGAAAAGCCATGTGTAGGGAAACCACAACCAAGTCCAACTCTGTCACACTGGGGAGCACAAGTTTCAAAGTAGAGTCCACTGGCAGGGCACCAAAGTCCTGAGCAGTCTCCCCTGCCTTCAGTGTTGGGATGTATCCAGAGCCCTCAGGAGCCCCACTATTTGAGGCAATACTTACTTTGGCAGTCAGTGAGATCCTGCTGAGATGTTGCATTAGCCAGGGTTCTCTAGGGAAGAGAATCAACAGGAGATATCTGTAAATAGTATGAGATTTTTATAAGATTCTCTCACGTGACCATGGGGATGCACAAGTCCAGGTTCCCCAGGCAGGCTGCAAGCCAGGGGCTCCAATGAAAGTCCAATAAAAGTCCTTGATGGGTTTCTGGGAGATGTTGGCTGTACAAAGACAAGCTGGGAAATTCACTCTGAATGCCGAAATCACATCCTCTTTTAAGGCATTCAACTGATTGGATAAAACGTCACTCATTTCTGGCGGCTATCTTCTTGGTTGATTGTAGATGTAATCAGCCATCTATTCAGTAAACTCACTGATGACTAAAGCCCATAAATGTCCTTGTATTACAATTATCCCAGTGCTTGCTTGACTAAACAACTGGACACAAGTACCTGGCCGAGTAGACACATTAGCCTAACCATCAGTCCACCCTTTGTCAACACGGCAACCATAGACATTACCTTAAACCATAAATAATCTCTAGGTAAAAAAAATAATTGACATGCA
>PVKH010031297.1:0-12350 GCA_004027955.1 Chaetophractus vellerosus
CGGGCGACCTGCCCTGCCCGTGGCGGCTCTTGCCTGTCCGTGGCAGCTTTTTGCCCTGCCCACGGCGGCTCCGGCCCGCCCACGGCGGCTTGCCATTCTCAAGGCGGTCTGCCCGCTAGGAGAGGTCCCCGGGAACCGAACCCGGGCCTCCCATGTGGTATGCCGACGCCCTATCCACTGGGCTATCCAGTCGGCCCCGTGTCCATTTTGTTTATCTTCTTAAAGAACCAACTTTTGATTTTGTTAATTTTCTCTATTTTTTTTTCTCAATTTCATTTATTTCTGCTTTGATCTTTGTTATTCATTGCTTCTGCTTGTTTTGGGAATGGCTTGTTCTTTTTCCAGTTCCTCCATCTGTGTAATTACATCATTCACTTTAGATCTTTCTTCTTTTTTAATGTAAGCATTGAGGACTGTACATTTCTCTCTGAGCATTGCCTTCTCTGTGTCCTATGGATTCTGATATGTGTATTCTCGTTTTCATTAGTCTTGAGATATTTATTGATTTCCCTCACAAGTTTTTCTTTGACCCACTAATTATTTAAGAGTGTGTTGTATAATCTCCATATATTTGTGAATTTTCCCTTTTTCTACCTCTAGTTGATTTCCAACTATATTCCATTATGATGAGAGAAAGTGCTTTGTATAATTTTGATTTTGTTGAATCTGTTGAGATCCGCTTTGTGGCCCAACATATGGTCTGTCCTGGAGAAAGATCCATGAGCACTTCAGAAGAATGTGTATTCTGCTGTTTTGGGGTGTACTGTTCTGTATATATCTATTAGGTTTAGTCCATTTATCATAATATTCACACTCTCTATTTCTTTATTGATCCTCTGCCCAGATGTTCTGTCCAATGCTGAGACTGGTGTATTGAAGTCTCCAACTATTATTGTAAAGATATCTATTTCTCCCTTCAGTTTTTTTTTTCTTGAAAATTACAGCCGCGGTGTTTTATTATAAAGAGTTGGTAACCATATACATAAATTTATATGAACTTAAAATTCATCATACATTTACTTCATTTCTTAGCTTGACCTTCTAGTAAATCTTTAGCATCATTGATTTTTGACTGCTAAGTAAGGAGATCCTCCCTTGTCTGGGTGATATAAGAGCATAATTCGTCAATGAGCATCTCTTATTTTTCATTTATTGGCAGTAGGGCTTACACCTAGTATTAATGCTGCCTCCTGTTTTGTCATTTGGGGCTCAAACCCACCTCTGTAATAGCCACCACTGAAGGCAGATTTGGGGAGACTTTGAAAAACTTGTTTTACTTGAGGGTCCATATGCTTCATGGCTTGCAAAGCATAACGGCCTACAAATCCTGCAGCAGCAATGGTCAGTCCAACCGCTACCACTGTACTGGCCATAGTTCCGGCTTGGCTTCCCTGCCTCCAGCGGGAGTGTGCGGTTCATCCCAGCCCATAGGCCGTGGCCACCCACACTTCTACCAAAAAGCGACGCCCATACCTCCAGCAGCCATAAGCCGCTCAAGCATCGGCAACCCTGGAACCTCTCAGTTTTGCCAGTGTTGGCCTCATGTATCTTCGGGCATCCTGGTTAGGTGCATATACATTTATGATTATTTCTTCCTGGTGAATTGCCCCTTTATTAATATATAAAGTCCTTCCTTGTCTCTAATTAAACAGTTTTGCTTTCAAAGTCTTTCATTCAATATAAGTATAGCTACTCTAGGTTTTTTTTTGGTTACTTCATGCATGGAATATTTTTTCAGCCTTTCACTTTCAATCTATTGGGCATCCTTGGGTCTAAGGTGAGTGTCTTATAGACAGCATGAAGATAGCGCATATCTTCTTATCCATTCTGCCAGTCTGTGTCTTTTGATTGGGGAGTTTAATCCATTAACATTCAATGTTATTATTGTAAAGGCAGTTATTTTTTTTTAAGATTTATTTTATTTATGCCCTCCCCCCCCTCCCCGCCCCGTTGTTTGCACTCACTGTCTGCTCCCTGTGTGTCTGTTTGTTGTGTGCTCTTTCTGTCTGCTCATCTTCTTTTAGGAGGCACCAGGAACCAAACCTGGGACCTCTCGTGTGGGAGGAAGGCACCCAGTTGCTTGAGCCACATCCACACATGGCATTTCTTATTTCACCCATTTTGACCTTTGATTTTTATCTGTCATATATTTTTTAAAGATTTATTTTATTTATTTCTCCCCCCGCCCTTGTTTGTGCTTACTGTCTACTCTCTGTGTCCATTCATTGTGTATTCTCTGTGTCTGCTCTTCTTCTCTTTGGGAGGCACCTGGAACCGAACCTGGGACCTCCCATGTGGTAAGCAGGTACCCAAATGCTTGAGCCACATCTGCTTCCCTTATCTGTTATATTTTATTTTCACCACTTGTTTTATACTTTTAGTTACTTTTACTGATATAATCTTCATTTCTAGACACTCTTCCAAGCCTCTTTTCCTGTCTCTTCTTTGCAGGCTATAGTACTCCCTTTAGTATTTACTGCAAAGCCGGTCTCTTCGTTATAAACTCTGTTTCCCTTTATCTGTGAATATTCTAAACTCTCCTTCATTTTTGAAAGACAATCTTGCTGGATATAGGATTTTTGGCTGGAAGTTTTTCTCTTGCAGTATCTTCAATATATCATACTACTTCCTTCTTGCCTCCATGTTTTCTGATGCGAAATCGGCACTTTATCTTATTGGATAGCCCTTGTATGTTTTGCATCACTTTTCTCTTGCTGCTCTCAGAATTCTCTTTGTCTTTGGCATTTGACATTCTGATTAGTATCTGTCTTGGAGTTGGTCTATTCAGATATATTCAGATGGGCGTATGTTGTGCTTCTTGGACATAGATATCTATGTCCTTCAATAGGGTTAGGAAGCTTTCTACTATTATTTCTTCAAATATTCCTTCTGCCCCCTTTCCCTTTTCTTCTCCTTCTGGGACACCCATGACATGTATATTTGTACATCTCTTGCTGTCATGTAGTTCCCTGAGACCCTATTCAATTTTTTCCATTCTTTTTTTCATCTGTTCTTTTGTATGTTTGTTTTCTGAGGCCATGTCTTGAAGCTCACTGATCCTTTCTTCTGCCTCCTTAAATCTGCTGTTACATGCCTCTAATGTATTTTTAATTTCATTTATTGTACATTTCATTCCCATAAGGTCTGCTGTTTTTCTGTGTATGCTTTCTAATTCTTCTTTGTGCTCACCCAGTGTCTTTTTAATATCCTTAATCTCTTTAGCCATCCCATTGAATTTATTAGGGAGATTTGTTTGAACATCTATGATTAGTTGTCTCAACTCCTTTATGTCATCTGGAGGCTTATCTTGTTCCTTTGGGCCATACCTTCCTGTTTCTTGGTGTGGATTGTAATTTTTTTGTTGGCATCTTGGCATCTAGCTTACTAGATGTATTTATTCTGGATGCAGTTTCTCTTTAGTTTAGGGCTTTCGAGGATATAGTTGGTGCTGTAAACTGTGAAGTCTGAAGCTACCCACGTTGCCCCAGAAACCAAAGAAGCTTCTCCTACCTTTCTCCTCTGCCAGGGGTAGGGACAGAGCCACAGCTGAGTGTAATAATCCAAATCATGCAGGTCAAGACCTTCTGTAGTTGCCCGTAGTGACTGATGAAGCTTCATGCCCCTTCCTTCCCTGTCTGGTGCAGGGATGGAGCTGCAGGTGTGGGCAACAATCTATGCCATGTGGGTCCAAATTGACAGCAGTTGCCCAAGTAGACTGATATAGCACCTGTCCCCCCTCTTCCCCTGCCAGGGGAGGGGATGCGCACTCTGGAGTGCCCAACAATCTAATCCATGTGAGCTGAATGCACCTGCAATTGCCCTGAGAGGCTGAGGGTGTACTGTCCTTTTTGCCCTTTAGGGGGCAGGGATGGAACCACAGGCACCCAACAGTTAAGTCTGTGTAGGCCAAAAGTGTCTGCCATTGCCTGGAAAGACTGAGGAAACACCAGCACCTTCTTATCTTATTGGGGTGTGGGGGTAGATCCACAGGCACCCAGCAGTTCAGGCTGTGCAGGCCAAAAGTGCCTGCCTGGAAAGGCTGAGGAAACACAGCTCCCCTCCTATCCTACTTGGGGTGGGGATGGAGCAACAGGTGTCTGACTATTCAGTCTGCATGGGCCAAAAGCACCTGCAGTTATCCAGAGAGGCTGGAGAAGCACTGCTTCCCTCTTGTCCTGTCAGGTGTAGGGATGGAGCCACAGGCACCCAACAGTGGAGTTTGTGCAGGCCAAAAGTGCCTGCAGTGCCCTGAGAGGCTGAGGAAACACCAGTCCCCTCCTATCCTGTGGGGGGTGGGGGATGGTCTAGGGTGGAGATAGAATCAAAGGCGCTCAAGAAACCAGTTCTTGTGGGTCAAAAGCACCTGCAGTTGCCCAGAGAGGCTGAGGAAACACAACTCCTCTCCTATGCGGGGTGCAGGAATGGAGCCCCAGGTGTCTGACTATTCAGTCTGTACCCAGCTGAAAGCACCTGCAGCTACCTGGAGAGGCTGGTGCAGGTCCTGCCAGCTTCCTCCTTGCCATAGGTGGGGCTGAAGCCTAGGCTAGGGCTGCAATCTGATCTGGGTAGAAAGAAGCCAATCCCTACCATCATTGTATGTTTTCAATCAATTCCGCTTCCCCTCATGCTGGGGGCAGAGTTAAAATGGTGACTACTGGTCTCTTTCTGACTTGGACAGGTTCAAACTTCAGCTGTTCTTAGGATTATACTCCAGGCAGCTGAATTTACTAATTAGTAGCTGAAGTTGGTGGCCAACTGTCTCTTCCTCCCCCATTTTTGGGAAATGGAGCTTCTAACTCCAGCCAGGGAATAGCTCCTGAGGTGGCCTGTGCTGCCAGTGGAGGATCAGCACTGGCCTCTGCGGCGTGTTATGCTCTACTCACGCAACTTCACTGAAGATGGGCAGTCTCCTTCCATTCTTTCAGGGATGTTGCAGGATGCTCTTCTGGTCTGCTGGCTCCCCAAAACAGGTGCTTTTAGATAGTTCTGTTTAGATTACTAACTGCCCTGTATGAGAGCTGACTCTTGGAGTTCCTTACTCAGCCACCATCTTCTTGCTGTGATCAGCCAATGATTTTTTTTTAAAGATTTATTTATTTATTTATTCCCCACCCCCCACCGTTGTTTTGTGCTCCCTGTCTGCTCTTTGTGTCTTCTTCTGTGTCTGCTTGTCTTCTCTCTAGGTGGTACCAGGAAACGATCCTGGGACCTTCCAGAGTGGAGAGAGGCTGCTCAATCTTCTGCACCACCTCAGCTCCCTGATCTACTGCATCTCTTATTGTCTCTCTTCTGTGTCTCTATTTGTTGCGTCATCTTGCTGCGCCAGCTCTCGGTGCAGGCCAGCACTCGGTGCAGGCCAGCTCTCCACTCAGGAGAGCTCACCATATGGGCCAGCCAGCTTTTCACCATGAGGGCCCAGGAATCGAACCCTGGACCTCCCATATGGCAGATGGGAGCCCAATCACTTGAGCCATATCTGCTTCCCAGCCAATTGATTTTTAAAAAGGGTGCCAAGTCCACTCATGGGAAAAGAATGATCTCTTCAGCAAATGGTGCTGGAAAAAACTAGATATCCACTTGAAAAGAATTAAAGTTGGTTCCTACCCCACAGTATATACAAAAATTAACTCAAATGGATCAACGGCCTAATAGGACTTCATTGTGGAGTATTCTATATTTTATTAATTTAATCCCTCTTGATGGACATTTGGGTTGATTCTAGTATTTTGCTATCATAACTAGTCTCCAATGAATACTCTTAGGATATATCTTTTCATGTTTTTTCCTAGTATACAATAATATTAAATAATCATTTTATATGTTTCTGGTTTTTGCTTTTTCCACTTATTTTCCATAGTGCTTTTTCTTGTTTTCATTTTCCTATCTACTTTCAATTTTTTCCTTCTTCACATTGTGTAGTTCTACAGTGACATGGAAAAAAATGTGTATTTTATATATATATTAAAGGTTTTTAAAAAATAAATGGAGTGTTTTTCTTCGGCTATTTACTAGCTAATTGAACTTTCCATTCCTTTGGTGATCAGAATCATAAATATGTGAAAACAAATTCTGCTTTAATTATCCATGTAAAGCTCCTATCAATTAAAATTTTTGCTTAACTAGCATTAGAAACTGGTCCATGTCACTGCTACTAAATCTACTCAGAATCTCAGGCTTTGTGCACATACTACTAAATACTGAGAAGGAAAGTGAAAAATTCAGTTTTTGGTATCCTGTGGAGCATCTTTTTGTGCTTGTTTACCTCCTTCCAATGCGTACTCTTGATCACATTTTAAAAATTAGGTAATAATCAGAATTCCTAATAGTAAACAACAGAAACAATTGACAGTAGATTTGGAGAGTCCAAGACCAAGGCTGTTCAACCAGGAACAATGACCAAAATGATGCCTTTTAGGTCTAGTAAGTACACCATTGTCACTAAGCGCTGAATATTGCAGGTTACACTCCCTGCTGGGTGAGACAGTGGACATTGCTGCCCTTGAACTTGATATTGCTACAGTTGGCACTAATGAGAAAAAAAAAATCATATAGGTGACACGTAGTAAGTCCTATGCGACTGTTAAACATATGAGTGAAGCTATGTAATATAATTTGTGTGTAAACTTATAATTTATATATCTACTTAATCAGGTCTTCTTAAACTGGTCATATCACGTGTTATGATGAAAGCAACAAATGAGTGAGGGCATCAGTATTAAACCCTCCATATTTTGGAATCCCTACTCTTTCTCCAGGATATTTTACATATCACATAGGACATTAACTGTTGATTTAAAAAATGTTTATTAATTTAGTCAATGTGTATATTATTAGTAGTAAAGTTCAATTTCTTTTTAATATTTTTCCTGCCCCAGTGATTGTCTTGTGGACCCTGTGGGTTGTTGTATCCATTTTTGGAGATAGGTCTACTCTGCTGTAATGTTTCATGTAGATACTAATAGAATGGTAGGTCATCAATAATGAACTATATTTCCGTTTTTAAGAGCGATATGGAAAAATCGTATAGTCACCAATAGTACCCTTCAGCCAAAAAACATCTTTTAATTGATAACTTCTAAGTTTAAATGTATAGATAATTCCCCCAATAAAGAGTTGATTGATAGAGCTCAAAAATTGTGAATTTTTGATTTTTCTATCTCTTGATTAAGAGGCTAGTTCCTTCACTGATAGGCACATACACTATACAAGTTCCTTTAACTGCCATCAGCCTGGTAAGCATCCAAAAGGAAGCTCTTTTAGTCACCATGTATAATTGTATTCTAAGTTACATTAGGTAATTTTCTCATTTTCTTTTATTTTTTACAGCTGGCATAACTTTGGCAACAGATTGCCTTGAAGATAGCCTCCTTACATGTTACTGGGGGTGCAGTGTTCAAAAGTTATATGAAGCTCTGCAGAAGCACGTTCATTGCTTCAGAATAAGCACTCCCCAAGCATCAGAACATGCTCTGTATAGTGAATATCTCCATCAAGAACAGTATTTGTATCCTTTTATCTGATATATCCATTAGCATGTGAAAATTTTGGACATTAGACTTCTTATAGATAAAGTGTTAGTTATTGGTCATTTTGGGTATATTTTTGTTCTTTTGGTTATAGTGACAATTTACCTTTACATTTTCAAAAAGTATTAAAAAGGACAGCAAAGAAGAAATATATTGCCAGTTACCAAGAGATACGAAAATTGAAGACTTTGGTACAGTGCCCAGATCCCGCTATCCATTGGTAGCATTGTTGACCTTAGCTGATGAGGATGACCGAGACATTTATGATATTGTAAGTGATTTTAAATTCTTAAGTGGTTTGGATTGTGGTTTTTATTATTTGATGAAGTGGGAAAAAGTTTTATTTTAATTTCTGAAGATATACATTTGGCCTGAACTTGTCCCTTGAATATTATATACATGGGAAGTATCATTGTATGTGATTTTTATACCTGTAACAGCTCCTTCAGAGTATGGCTTGTTTTTTCATTATAGTTCACAAGAATATAACTTTATTTATAAAATAATTCAACCATCATTAGGTCTTTTAAGTTAATTTCATCATTGTATATTCTGTCATATTTGCTATATAGGAAAAGTCAGTTGGGAAGCGTGTTTATTCTTAACATTTTGGACACTGAATCAACAAGCATTGTAATGATCTAAAGTACTCAATTTTAACAGTATCCACTTTCCTCGTTGCATGCTTGCAGTCACTTTGTTTCCATCATAGCCCCTGCTGTGCCTACATCTTATATATGCCTTGTCCTATATTTTTTGTGATTATTGTAATCTCCTTTTCTCATTATGTGCGAATTATTTCTTTAGTCTGGGGGCTTATCCCTATTAGGAAGGAAAAAGCTTCTTAGAGATCTAAGACAACCTAAGTCCTGACAAGTCTCTAAGTATGGTAGAAGCTTATACATAAAATTAACTTTTGATGAAATTGTATCATAGAAATAATGCCTTTACACACAATTGACTACTTCTTTTCTGAAGTACCTTGATATAGATATGTTCATTAATAAGGATATGGTAACACTTTTTAATGATGCTTTGTAATATACAAAGTGCATTTTCTAGTATTAACTTACTTGTTCCTTCCAAGAACCTTCTGTGTGAGGGCAGATACCCTTGTTATATAGCATGAAAACAGATTCAGAAGACAAATGCCAGTCATTCAGGTAGTAAGAGACAAAACCAGGGCTTGACTCCATGCCTTCTGAGTCCTGTGCAGGTGCCCTTTCCTCAACCAGGATGTCTCCCCAGAACAAGCAGACATTGAGCTTTGGAAGAAGACTTTTATTGGGGAATCTAGACCTTGCTCATTTGCAGTTAAGGTTCTCTAGTTTTTTTGTTTTTAATCTTATCCATTTGAAATTCTGTTGAGCTGAAGTCAGCTTGCTTTTTCAAATTAAAAGTCTTACCAAGCAAATGTTAGCAAGCTTCATAGAGCTTGACAGCAAAACGCCTTCTAAGGTGCATGTGTATAAAGTAGTGTGCATGAGAGATCTGGTTCCCCTTCCCCTTCCTTTTCCCCCTCCCTCCCTCCCTCTCTTTATCTCTTTCTCCCTCATACATTGTTGGTGGGGATGTAAAATGGTGCAACTGCTATGGAAAACAGTTTGGTGCGTCCTCAAAAAGTTAAACATAGAATTACCACATGACCTGACAATCATACTTCTAGATATATACACCAAAGAATTGAAAACAGGGACTCAAAACAGATATTTGCACACTTAGGTTCATAGCAGCATTATTCATAATAGCCTAAAGGTAGAATCAACCTAAGTGCCCATCAACAGATGAATGAATAAACAAAATGTGATATATACATACAATGGAATATTATTCAGCCATGAAAAGGAATGATGTTGTGATACAGTTGATAACATGGATAAACTTTGAGCGAAATAAGCCAGACACAAGGGGACAAATACTGTGTAATCTCACAGATATGAAATAATTAGAATAAGCAAATTCATAGGGTTGGAAACTAGAACACAAGTTTGTATATAGGGCTGAGGTGAGGGTAGGGAATGGGGAGTTTATGCTTAATTGGTACAGAATTTCTGTTTGGGGTGATGGGAAAAGTTTTGGTAATGGATGGTGGTAATGGTAGCACAACAATGTGAATGTGATTAATACCACTGGGTTATATACTTGGGAGTGGTTAAAATGGAAAATTTTAGGTTGTATATGTTACCACAATAAACATTTTTAAATAATTAAAAATGAATTATATTTAGATAGTATAATTAGGACCCAGCTTGTTGTTTTAGGTAGATAAAGCAAAGCAGGGGTTTTTAGTGCAAAATTTTGACTTGAAATTTTAAAAATTTATACTTAATTACATCATTTTTCTCCATTATTTAAATAATACATGTTCATAGTAGGAAAATAATTAGGAAATCTAGATAAGCCAAAAAGAGAAAGGCATAAACACCTGTATTCTATTATCCAAAGGTAACCACTACAAATATTTGTATATATCTTTCTAGACCTTTATAGATGTAATATTTAAACAAAAATGGTGTCAAGTTGTACATACTGTTTTAAATATCTTTTCCATGTCAAATGTGTATCTATAGCTTGCTATTTGTATTTTTATAATGAGCATGATAACAATTTCAAAGACTTGTTTTTAACTTTATTTTTAAAGAAGTTTTAGGTTATACAGAAAAGCTACATCAGAAACATAGGGGATTCCCATATACCCCACCCTCTGTCCCCCTCCCACTCCCACATTTCCCCCCATTAATATCTTACAACAGTGCGGTACATTTCTTACAGTTGAACAAATATTGAAGCTTTGCTACTAACCATAGTCAATAGTTTAAATTATGGTTTACACTTTGCACCATACAACAGTTTATAGGTTTTGACAAAATGTATAATGATCTGTATTTGTCATTGCAAAACCATGCAGAACAATTCCAATGCCCTAAAAATGCCATATGTTCCACCTATTCTTCCCTCTCCCCTCCCCTCAGAACCTAAAGAAACCACTATCTTTATACCATTGTAACAAGTTCTTTCCTTACTACAAAGTCTACTTTGGTCTATGGTTGCATTTCTCCCTTAAGTTTGTTCATTCCTCAGTCTTGAGGATTTGCGGATGGTGATGTCCACTCTGCTTCAGATTGAGAGGGAGCTTAGGCTTTATGGGGCAGATGGAAGAAACTGCTTTGCTTGCAGCTGTAAATACTCCTTGCTTTTGGGGATGAGTGCTGTCCATCATTATCATTTTGTTAGTTGTCCTGGGTGATTCTGATGAACTGGAGAGCAGGTGTTGGCTGCAACTCTGCTGAGGTTCAGGGCTTAGCCAGCATATGAACAGACCAGAGAGTTAAGTGTCTGGGACACATATTTAACAGGTATAGTGCTAATTATAGGTTCAAATAAAAGGGGTAGAGAATCTTGTGTAGGGAAATTATAAATGAGCCTAACTCTGTTAATGGGGAAGTAGGTTATCATATATTCCAAGGTTAGGCCCACTGACGGGGTGCTGATTTCATAGGGTTGTGTGTCTTGCCTACAGTGTCCAAATGCTCTCCAGAGGCTTTTAATATTACATCAAATGACAGGATTCGTATTATGAGGTTATAATATACTGTCTTCTACCTACCTATCATAGGTCTGTGTGTGTGTGTGTGTGTGTGTGTGTATACATACAATGAACCATATGAGAGTAAGTTGCATACATAATAATTCTTTACTTGTAAATAAAATACTTCAGAGAGTGGATGTGGTTCAAGCAGTTGAACACCTGCTTCCCACATGGGAGGTCCTGGATTCAGTTCCTGGTGCCTCCTAAAAACAAAAACAAACAACAAGCAAAACAAATGAAAAAAACAAAAACAGAAACAAAACCACTGACTCAGGGGAGCCGATGTGGCTCTGGTTGAGAGCTGGCTTCCCACATACGAGGTCCCTGGTTCAATTCCCAGCCCCTGGTACCTAAAACAAAACAAAACAAAACAAAAAAAAAACCTGTGTGTATTTCTTAAAAATAGGATGTTCTCTTATATAACCACAGTATAGTTACCGAGTTCATAATTATAACGTTGATATAATATTTTTTCCAATCTGTTGTCTTTATTCCAATTTTGTCAGTTGATCTAACAATGTTCTTTAGAACATTTTTTCCCCTCTAGTACGGGATCTAGTCTAGGGTTGGATATTGTATTAGTCATGTGTCTTTAGGCTCCTTTAATCTGGAACATTTACACAGCCTTTCTTTGTTTTTTTTTAATAACATTAGCATTTTTGTAGAATACAGTTATATGCACAACCTTTTTTAAAACATAGAGCATTCTTCATTTTGTATTTGTCTGATGTTTCCTTATGACTAGATTTAGATTAAAATCAGGCATTTTCAACCAGAATACTGCCCTTTTGATGCTGTGTCCTTCCCAGATGTGATAACATCTGGAGGTGTGTACTGTTCTTTCCTTCATTGATGATACTAATTTTTTTTTTTTTTAAGATTTATTTATTTTATTACATATCTCCCCTTCCCCCGTTGCAGTGACGCGCCGAGATTGGACACTGCGCAGGCGCGGCTTTCCCCGCTTGTGGGCGGTCTCTGCGTCTGTTCACGGCCAGCTTTTCAGTTCGCGGGTGGCTGGCTGCGCTCCATCCGCGGGCGACCTGCCCTGCCCGTGGCGGCTCTTGCCATGTCCGTGGCAGCTTCTTGCCCTGCCCACGGCAGCTCCGGCCCGCCCATGGCGGCTTGCCATTCTCAAGGCGGTCTGCCCGCTAGGAGAGGTCCCCGGGAATCGAACCCGGGGCCTCCCATGTGGTATGCCGACGCCCTATCCACTGGGCTATCGAGCCGGCCCC
>PVKH010031298.1:0-12352 GCA_004027955.1 Chaetophractus vellerosus
CTTCCCCTTGGCAGTGTCTCTCTGTCTGTGTCCATTTCTCGGGCCCACCATAATCCAGTAAGTCTTCATCTCAACTAAAGCCATCTTCAAAGATCCTGTTTCTAAATGGGGAAACATTCACAGGGCGGGGGTGGTGAGGACTTGAACATATATTTTGGGGAGACACAATTCAACCCACAGCAGTGAGGTTGAAGAGCTGACATTGGATGGTATCAGCCAGCTTAGTACAAAATAAGATTCATAAGGAGTTTAAAAACTCTGATCTGCGGGAAGCCCTGAAGCAGCGCATTTAAAATGACCCGCTTTCCTAGTTCTGATGATGAGTGTGACCGAGGCAAAATGGGCAGATCAGCAGTTCCCGCACTCTTGGTCTCCCCGAGGGCCTTGCAAAGTGAGACTGACCCTTTCAGAAATGGATCTTGACTGGGGAATGATGCCACGGCACATTATATCATGGTAAACAGACTGCGACCTTTCCTAGGGGGTTAGTTAAATGATAATGTCAAGGCAGGCAGTGCCATGCAGCAGAGAAACCCTTAGGGAGTTAAATCAAGATATGGTGTTAAAATACTTTCATGCTGATTTCTCACTGATTTTAAAATCTTTCCTCCAATTTTTTTTTTTTTTTTTTAGGAAAAATGCTTACAAAAATTTTAAATCGCCTATCCATGATCATTATAATCATATAGTGGAAAGAACAAGAGATTATGAAAGACAAGTTTTTGAATCAAGACTCACCACCACTTGTTAGATAATCGTAGACAAGCCTCTCAACTTTGCTGAGGTCCAATTTCCTTACCTATAATAGTAATGATAATAATAATAACTCTCATGGAGGCTTAGTGTGAGAATTAAACTTTGCATAAAATCCCTTTGTATGCATTAAATCATTTTACAAACGTCACTCATCATATTTTACTTCATTATCACTGCTAACACCTGGAAGCACAGGATTTAGTGCCTATAGTCTCATTGTGCGGTCTACAGTGTAGTGATATTTGTGAGGATCACAGAATTTCAGTCTCTGGGTAGAGTTTTTCCTGAGCATCGTCTAGTAAAATGGCTCACTCAGTTCACTGTGGAATGAATCTATGTCCGTCAGCTGCGGGAACATCTTCAGTGACAAAGCTCACCACTTTAAAAGATTTTAATCTTTTATCAGCAATGACTGTTAGAAGGGCCATCCTCGTGCTGAAATGAAATTTATCTCTGCTTAACTTGTATTCAGGGTTTTTGTGCTACTCTTGAGGTTCATATATTCTGGTTGTCTGATTTATATTAATCTTCATAATTCACAGTAAATGTCCTTTTTCTGGAATTTATTATTAATTCAAACTTGGAAATTTTTAGAAAGATATTACTTCTACTTCGTACTTCTAGTAAAATTTGGTGAGAATCAGCCCATTGTCTACATTTCCCAAAGCAAATTGAAGAGAAGGGTGGTAGTGTGCAGTATATTTTACCTGTGCCCATTTGTGCCAGGGCATTACAGGGGACGTGTGCATGGAGGGTAGTTAAAGAGTTGTGGTGATTTGAAGCTGTCTGTATCCCAGAAAAAAAAACAGGTTCTTCAATCTAGTCCATTCCTGTGGGTATAAACCCATTGTTAGACATTTTGATGAGGTGTGACCCACCTCACTCAGGATGGCACTTAATCACCTTACTGGAGTCTTTTATAAACAGAAGGAATACAGAGAGAGAGAACGCCACAGAAGCAAGCAGCTGAAATCAATGAAACCCAGAAGAGAAGGGAGAGACCAGCAGATGCCACTGTTTGCCTTGCCATGTGGCAGAGGAGCCAAAGATTGCTAGTAGCCAGAAACCATAGCCTTGATGATGCTAGATTTGGGCATTCTCCTGGCCTCAAAGGGTAAGCTAATAAATTGCCATTATTTAAGCCAGCCCATTTCATGGTATCTGCTTTGAGCAGCCTAATAAACTAAAACAAGGGTAAACTCATGTTTTCCATAAAGCAAAGGTTTTAGGAGGCACATCTTAATACAAAGAGGTCTGCCTACTCTGGGGATTACAGAATTCAAGTTGTCATGTTCATAGCTAACAGAACAGTTGGGTCAAGAAAGAGGATATAAAATGTCTTGATAATCTATCATTTTATAACAGTATATCTGTATACAAAGATAATATTGATTGCTGATTGAATTGTGTGTGTTTGTATCTTTGACCAAATAGTAAACTTATAACTTGAAAACAATCATCTTTGGGATTTCAGTTTACATCTTGTAATTTAAAGCAATCAAGGTCAATGATTTTGAGGTAAAGTGATATATCTAGTATGGTAAATACTAAAACAAATACTGATTGTTGTCTTAGTTTGCCAAAAGCTGTCAATGCAAATACCAGAAATGGGTTGGCTTTTATAAAGGTGATTTATTTGGGGTAAAAGCTTATAGTTCTGAGGCTACAAAAATGTCCAAATCAAGGCATCATCAGAGATCCTTTCTCAGCAAAGGTTGGCTGCTAGCAGATTCTGGAGTCCTGTCAAGGGATGAGGCAAGATGGCCAGTCTGCCGGTCTCTCCCTACTTTCTCCTGGAGCTCAGCTGTGGGCAGTCAGGCATCTCTCCCTGGGCCTCCTCTCCTTGAGCCTCTCGGGGCTTCTCTGTCTTTCTCCAAATCAATAGTCCTCTCTCTCACGAGGAAGGATAAAGATGGTGGCAGCTCTCTTAATTCTCTCTTCTGTGTGTGTATATGTTCTCAGTTTATATAAGACCCAGCAAGAGGACAGAGATGCAACCTGGATCATGCCTCATTGATGTAGTCTAATTAATAGCCAAAAAGCAAACTAATCAAGTGATCTAATCAAAGGTCCCTTAACCAAATTTAATACAATCAAAAGATCCCACACCCACAGGAATGGATTAGTTCAAAAACAATCTTTTCCACGATTCACAAAATTCAAACGGTCACAATAGTATTTGCATTATTGTAGATTTATGAAATATTTGATTCCCAGGAAAGGTATCTTTTTTCAAATTAGGAAAAATATAACCTAAATTTACATTTTCTGATAGCATAAGGTGTTTTCCTATTTTACACATGATAAAAAGAAGTAAATAAATGTAAAGTAACTTGCCTAGCTCACATGGGTAGTGTTTCAGTTTGCCACAGTGCTGCTGATGTAAAGTACCAAAAATGAGTTGGTTTTTATAATGGGAATTTTAATTGAAGTAAAAGCTCACAGTTCTGAGGCTGTGAAATGTCCAAATCATGGCATTAGCAGAGATGCTTTCTCACCAAACTCAGCTACTGGTCATCTTGGCATCCTGTCATGTGGCAATCAGGCCTATGGCAAGGCTCATCTTCTCAGCTGTGAGCTGCTCTGTGGGCCCAGCCCTTCAGGGTCCTCTTTCCATGCCTTTGTACTCTGCTGATTCCAGACTCTGGGTCTTGTCTCAGCCTCTTGAGGCTTCTCTGCCTTTCTGGAGCTGTAGGCAACCTGGAGTCCTCTCTCTCACATGGCATGACCAAGATGGCGGCTTCCTTTCTCCATGTGTCTGTTTCTCTGTGTCTCTGTTTATAAAAGGTCTAGCAAGAGGGCAGAAACTCAGCCTGTGTCACGCTTCACTGATGTAATCTAATCAAAAAGGCCCCACACCCACAGGAATGGATTAGTTAAAAAACACAATCTTTTCCTTTTCGGTATTCATAAAAGAACTTCAAACTGTCACAGGTAGTTAGTGAAGCAGTTGTCAATCTTGCAATAGACGCCCTATTGTCAAAATATTATCCAACACTGCTTCTTATGCAAGAATATTTATACAGATTTATGATAATATTATATATGATTTGTACATAGAGTCTGTTTTATTTTCTTACATTTATGCACCAACTTACCTTTATTGGGTAATCAGAATATGAGTTTGTAGTGGATTGCTTCTACCATACAAGTGTTTATTAATGTAAGACAGGCCCTTTCATCAGTGTCTCTGATACTTTTCCAAGTTTTGGAGACATGGAAATGAGCAAAATACATGCAAATTTTAGAGTCCAGTAGGGAAGGCAAAACAAAATACAAAACAAAAATGAAAGGGTGAAGAATTCTCTGATAAAGGAAGGAAAGGGTGTTTGGGGAGCACATAGTGAATCCTTATCTTAGGGAGAATGATTTTAATGCAGAGATATAAAGAATATGTAGGAATTAGCCAGGAAAAGAGTGGAATACTGAGAGTCTGCTGGTAATCAAGAACATCATGAATTTAAGAAACTAAAAAGAAGTTCTTTAGAGCTGCATGGCTGAATCTGAGAGACAATGCCGTTTGATAAAACTAAAGGCCTAGGCAGGGATCAAGCCATGAGAAGTCCTGTTGGTTCTTCAGAGAATTTGGACTTGATCCCAAATCCAAGGGAAAATACTTAAAGGGTTTGCACAGGGAGTTAAGATAGGTTATTTGCCTTAAAAATAATTACCCTGGATATAGTTGGAAAATAGTTATAAAGGGGGTAAAACTAGATATGGGAAATGAAGTGAGATATACTAAGGTTGTTTTGTATAAAAGAATAGATATTGGGGACCAAAAAAAGTATATAGAATTGCAAGATTTTTAAGTGGGAGAAATCATAGGTTTCTGTGATTTGTTGAATATAGATGATAAATGAAAGTCAAGAATATAGGTATCTTTCAAGTGTATAACTTGGGCTACTGGTGGATGTTCAAGCCAATCTCTGAAATTAGGTAAATGGGAAGAGGAGTAAGGTAGGAACACAGAGTAGATGAGACGTGATGATCAAGAATGTAATTTGGGTCAAGTTGAGTATCTACATAAATGAAGAGAAACAATAGGTAGTGGATATACAAACAAGGCGCTCAAGTGAAGTTATGCTGTAGATTTAGACGTTGTCATGTCAGAAAGTAAAAGAAATTGAAGCCAAAGAAGTAAATGAGTGCATAAAATGGGAGAGAGAGGGGGAGCCAGGGGCATAATTCTGAGAAACACATATTAATGGGAAGGCTAGAAGGAGAAATATACACTGGAGACAAATAAGAAATGGCCAGAGGAATAGGAAGAAAATTGGGGGAGTGCAGCAGCATCTACTCAAAATGATATTTGAATAAGAAGTGTCACAGTGCCAAATGATAAGTAAATCAGATATAGTGTCACAGTGCCAAATAAGTAAATCAGATATATTCAGATATAAATCAGAATATATTCACAGTAAATAGATCATTAGTTTATTGAAAAATTGTTCAAGGCAGTTAAATGGTGAGAAAGGAAGTTTTGCTGGAAGAGCATATCTGATCTCAGTGGATCTGATCTCAGGGGGGGCATATTTTTGAAAATATATAATGAGTACCTTAAAATTTTCAGGTTTGGAAAGTAATGAGGAAAACACATGTAGAATGATTCTGTGGGAAGAAGAAAAGTAACCAGTATTTGAAAATAAAACTGGTAGAGTGTGAAATGAATTCCAGAGAGACAGGTGAGTTGAAGGAAAGGGCTCTTTTCTAGGTTTGTATCTAGGAGTTGAAGGATGGAGCATTCCTTGGGCATTCAGGATGATTTGGCAGCTTCCAAAGAAAGACTGTTACCTAATATCCCTACAACATGACTGTGCCCTGTGGTCTCTGGCAAAGAGCAGCCAAGGATTTTCCATATCTTATTGATGAATTGAGTGAAGCTTACTGATTTGGAAGCTCATGATTCATTGGTTCCAGATGAGCGATATGGTTGCCTGAAAATACTTGGGTCCTAAGTGCAGACAGCTGGAAGGGGTTGATGTTTGTGTGTAATGGGGTGGATGATATAGAGTTCTGAACAAACCTAAATCACATGTTGGATGAGAAAACCCAGTGGAAAAATACTTGCAGCCACTGTGGGACATCACTTGCATGTTGAGAACCGTTTCCCACTACCTAGAATTCCCAGTGGAGGTATTAATTAATCACTTGGGGTGTTAGGAATGCTGGCATGGTGGATGATAGATGGTTAATATGCAAAGAAGACTATTGCGAACCACAGCACTAACTGCTAACTGCAACAGGAGTGAAAATGGAATACCAAATGATCTGCTCTCTGGAGAATGTAAAGCAGTACACAAATGTCAGGTATTCCTTGTCTTTTAGTACAAATATATCCAGGTAAGGTTCTCATGATTCAACTACTTTTAGAGGCTTGAACTTCACTATGTTTAATAAAAACACTGTGATTATTTTGGGATGTAATAGTAATTACATTCCAATGGTTATTTAAGGATAGCGATTATCCTTAAAACAGTTATTTTCCGGACAAGCTAATTTAAAATTTGACATTTACTCATTACCTAATATGTGATCGACTTTTTCCAGCCACTTTCACATTGATATTTAGAACTCTTAAAAATGTGAAATGAGTATTATTATCCCCTTTTTATCTCTAAAGAAACTCAGAGAGAAGTATAGAGTTAGCTTTTTGATGCCATTAAAATTTGGAAATTATCAGACTGAATAATCTAAACCACACGGCCACTTGAGCTGCTCTTTCCATTTGTACAGCTTATTTATTTGAAATATGCCATCTAACTTTTTAAAAAACGGAAAGTACCACATATATTTCAAAGCAAAATAATTCAGTCTACTTATTATCATCCATTCAGAGTCAAGTTTTATAAGTATAAATACATGCTTTGTATTGCTTGGGCACCTCTCTCTTGTTTGCTGGATGGATATTTACAGCAATTCTATTCCAAAGACATAGTTGAGGTGACATTTAGCCGATCTACTTTTTAGCAATCAATGTACTCTAACAAAAATTAGAAAATCCAATACTATGTTTGCCTTGGAGGCTAAGTAGGAAAAACTCAAACTAAATAATACTCCAAAGTAAACTTGGAATAAACAGTTTTCCGGAAATCATATAGAACATATATGGTGGAACATTTTTCTTCTCATTTAATCCACCCATGCATATCAGTACACTTTTTGTCAGTGGGAGCAACAGAAATAAACAAATAGAAGAATTGGAAAAATACAAAATTTTATCTCTGACTATTATAAATACAGTCCATCTGTTCTTTTCTAGGTTAAATATATCCTTACTTTAAATGCAGGCAGGCAGAGGAAAATAAATTGTCTCTTCCCATCAGCATTTTACTTCTGGGCTTTTTCTGTCCCATTTCAAAAGGGTCTCAGATATGTGACTCCATTCTTTCTATAATAAAATGCTAAATCTAGTTTAGTGTGATATTATTAATCTGAAGATACAAACACATTTCTCAAGAACCTATTAAATTCAGCCAACAGCAACTTATCATTAAATGGTTCAAAATAAAAATGTAGTCAGCCTCAAAATGCAGAAGCATCTTGTGTGTCTAGCAAGCCTTAAATATAATATAAATATTGATGGGAAAGTAATATAAACCAAGCTTTAATAAACCCTACTTCCTGTATCTCACACTATCATTTCTGAATTCAGCAAGGAATAAAATTCTTCAATATTTCCAGTTTAAGTAAGTTTATATGGAAATATTTAGGGATAAACATCTTCCATAGAGTATGATTCACTTAAATTCAATTTTAAAAACAAATTTATGTTATTACATTAAAAAGAGTGAAATTTTTATTATTTGCTTTCTTCTGCTTGTGTGGGGTTTAGTTTTTCTAGTTTCTTAGGTGGTGAATTAGATTATTAATTTGAGATCTTTCTTCTTTTTTTCTAAAAATAGGCATTTACAGTTACAAATTACCTTCTAAGGTCTACATTAACTGCATATTATAAATTTTGCTTTTTTTCATTTTCATCAATCTCAAAGTATTTTCTAATTTATCTTGTGATTTTTTTTTGACACATTGGTTCTTAAGCTGTCCACATTTTAATTTGCACCTATTTGTGAATTTCCTTAATTTTCTTCTGTTATTGATTTTTAATTTATTTCCATTGTGCTCAGAGAAAATACTTTGTACATTTTCAACCCTTTTAATTTTAATAAGGCTATTTTTATGGCCTTACATTTGTTTTTTAAAGCATTTAAAGTCCTTAGGGGTCCTTGAAAATTACCATGGATTTTGAGCTTCATAAGACACTTTTAAAGTTCTTATCTTCCAGAGACTAAACAGCAACTTTCAATGTTTCTCTTCTCTCTACTACCCGCTACTTACGCAGACAAACTCCATGTTTTGGAATTATGTACATGAGTTTTATTTCTCTTTTACATGAGCATTTGAGCTTTCTATTAGATATTAGTGATGCTCATCAATATTCCCATTTGCTTCTTTCAGGGCACAGGGGAGGATTGCACGTCATCGTTATTTTGAATTTAAACATAATCATGTGACTTGCTTTGACCAATAAAATATAAGCAGTACTACATTATCTCTTTCTGGGCAGAAGCACTTCAGAGTTAAGGCACAATTCTCGACCTCTCCTTTCTCCAGGAGTGACCACCACCTTGTCCCAGATAGTGGAGCCCAACACCTTGTCCAGAATTGGTCACATGAAGTAAGAAATAGACCTTTGTTGGGTTAAACTAGTGAGATTTTGGAATTGGTTTTACTGCAGTGATATCTATCAAAACCTGATTCATTATAGACATGGACTTCTAAATTCTCTTTATATTTTTTTATACATCCAAATTTATAAATTCCAAGACTGTCCCCAATATATGATATTGGGCATAGAGTAAATAAACAGTAGTCATATGAGCTGCCCTTGCCTGGGGAATATTTAATGCTATACACAAGGAATGCGATAGCGCTGTACCTTGGGGGAATTCATTTTCAACACAGGCTCCAAAAATTCTTTACCACAATATCTTTCCTATTGCATCAGCAGAGGACCCCAGAATGCAAACAGCAGTAAAGAGAACACAGCTGCCAGTGATGTTAGACACGGAACACATAAGCTAGAGACAGACTGGAAACAGACAGCATCTTACATTGCAAGTCGGAGGAAAGCACAACTTCCATAAAGATGATACACTTCCAACAGGTGAATTGGCAAAGAACAAGGCCTCAGCAGTAAGGCTGAGCAAATAAATTGGCTTTCCACTGAAGATAACACAGAATGAAACAAACGTAGGCTGCATGCTAGGAACCCCTCAATTAAATGAAGAATCTAAATAATACCAGAATTTTCCCTTCAACTGATTTGTTAAGGGTTATCATAGACTTTTGAAGTGGGAAAGCTGCTTTGATATGAAATTAGTACCAAATATAGAAATTTTTAAATTAAAATATATTATTGTGTTTAGTTACCATTAAAGAGTTGGACTCAATTGTAAAGTTTATATTGTCAACTTCAAAAATTTCGGAGTTAAAGAACCCAAATAGCATTGTTATAACGACCTGGGCAAATGATCTGATGTGTTTACCACTGTCCAGAGTGGACAACACTGTGGCTCTGCCTCTTGCTCTCTCCTATCTTAATGAGCCACATTTCTGTTATATGTGGTACGGATTCTTATTTGATAGTTAGTGAATCCATCACATCCAGGTTTCCTCACTCAGGCTGGGTGATTTCTTTGGAGTACTGCTTGGAGGTTCATCATGCAGTTAGAAACCACAGTTTAAAGATGTAGTACCCAGAGAGACTGAATTATTATCAGGAAGTGCCTAAGTGAAAACTAGAAAGAAAAATGAGAGTATGTCCACATAAATACTCATCTATGTCTATTCACAAAGAGTGCACTAGGCATAATCGGAGCGTGCGCTGAAAGGAACACAGTGAATGGTGTGGATAGGATCACCTATTTCAAGACACAGACCACAAATGCTCTTGCCAGGCACCCGTTCTACTGAATAACAATAACAACGATAATAGCTTCCACTTACTGTGTCCTTACTGTGTGCCAGGCCCCCTTCTAAGTTCTTTATATATAACTAGCTTAATCCTCATAAGAGCATTTTGAGGTAAGTTCTAGAAGTGTCAGCCTTCAGAAGTGAAGAAACTGATTTATGGGGAAGTTAAATGACTTGCCCGTGTAAACACGATTAGGAACAGATGGAGCTTGGATCTCAGCCTTGCTCCAGAGTCTGGTCTTTACCTAGGATGTCTGAGGTGGTCACTAATGTTAAAGGAGTTGACCCAAGGAGAAAAAGCAGATTCCTAACCAAATGTCTGTGTACAATGGTTGCATAAAACAGCCAACAGGTGTTTAATTTCCTAATTTTTAAACTGTTTTAGTGAGCCATATGTATACCCTGTTCCAACCCTACTTCTTTTACTGCTTACAGGAAAATATGTTTACTACCTGGTTACAGTTTAATGAAATCCAACCAATGAATAAATCTAAGAAATCCCAACAAAGGTGCCCTTCTTTATTTGTTCACCTCTTTACTGTGTCCAAAAGGCATTCCTGAAAGTTTGACAATTTGATGTCACCATACCTTGCATCTGACACCACCATTGAGTTTCCTTGTTTGTACCCTTCCTTGTTAATTTTTATAAAGTAAGAGTGTGTGTGAGATGCTGTTTTAAGCTACCACCTTTTTAGGGATCGAATCATGTCACCCACAAAAGGCATGATCAGATCCCAATTACTGGTCCTGTGTGTGTGAACCCATTTGTAAATAGGACCTTTGGAGGTGTTATTAGTTAAGGTGATAACTGAATGAAAGTGGGCGTTAATACACTATGCCTGAAGTCCTTATAAGCAAAGGAAATTGGTCACAGAAAGGGAAGCTATGGGGAGCAGCCCAAAGCAGGAAGGCAATGGAACACAGAAGAGAAAGGAGGAGATGCTTCCATGTGCACTGCCATACGATGGAGAAGTCAAGAAACCTCAAATATTGCCGGCCAACCAGAAGATACTGAGCCCTGGAGGAAGCAAGCCTTCTAGCTTCGGAAACCATGAGTCAATACATTCCTGTTGTTAAACTAGCACATTGTATGGTATTTATTTCAGCAGCTAGGAAGCTAAAACATATCTCTTCATAAACCCCATCAAATTATTGTCCTATGAGAGTCAATTTTCATCTTATTTATTTTTTCTATAATATTTAAAAGTTTCTTCATTGGACATTTTATTGTCCTTCTTATAAGAAAAGTACTTTAAAGGCTACTATGAAAGCACAGCACTTAGGGAATATAATATCTCTTGGGGTGTGGTAGGTTTTCCAGACATTTGAATTGAGTCTTGAAGGATGTATAGAAAGGAAGGTTCAAAGGGAAAAGGTGCTTGTGGTGGGAGACCGGCAATCCATGGAGTTCCTTGGCTTGTGGCATAGCTCAGTCTCTGACCCTGTCACAAGACCAGCTTTCTCTGTCTTGTCTCCATGTCACAATTTCTTCTCCTTACAGATACTGATCATATTAGATAATGGCCCAACCTAATCCAGTTTGGGCTCCTATTAACTAATAACACCATCAAAGATCCTATTTACAAATAAGTTCACATTCACAGGACCAGGAGTTAGGACTGAACATGTCTTTTTAGGGGGACACAATTCAATCCATAACAGTGTCTAGAATTTCTAATTTTTAGATTCAATAAGAAAAAAAGAACAAATATAGTAGATTATTATTTCTGTTTGCACCATATTTTTATGAAGAAATAATACATTTGCAATCATTCCATTTCAATCCATATTTTATCAATTATCTATTTACTTCCTTTCAAATTGACAAATTGGTTTAATTAGGTTATTTTGATTTCATATAGTCACAGATTTGGGGATTCAGCCAAAATTTAGAAAACCATTTGACTTTTTATGTAGGAAGAGTTTTCATCATCTTCAGTCTCCATGTAGAAATGAGAAGCTGGGGACGACCAGCAAGATGGCAGCAGAGTAAAGAGCTCCGAGAATCAGCTCCTGCTACGGAGCAGGAGCAGTTGGTAATCATCCAGAGCTATCTAAAGCACCTGTTTGGGGGCCCCAGGAGACCAGAAGAGCATCCTGCAACATCCTTGAAAGAATGGAAGCAGGAGACTGCCCATCTGCAGAGAAGATTCGTAAGTAGAGCCCTCCACGCCACGGAGGCCAGTGCCCATCCTCCACTGGAGGCACAAGCCACCTCGGGAGCTGTTCTGGGGCTGGAAATGGAAGCTCCACTTCCCAAAATGGGGGAGGCAGTGACGGTTGGGCATGAACTTCAGCTACTGATTAGTAAATTCAGTGTGCTAAAACATAATCCTAAGAACAACTGTTTTGGTCAGCCACAGGCGTGCCTTTTGAAATATACCAAAGGTTGGTCAGTCTTTATAAAGGGTATTTATTTGGGGTAGAAGCTTACAGTTACCAGGCCACAAAGCATAAATTTCTTCCCATACCAAAGTCCACGTGTTGGAGGAAGATGGCTGCTGACGTCTCCAGGGTTCAGGCTTCTGGGTTCCTCTGTTCCCGGGGCTGCGTTTCTCTCCGGACTTAGCTTCTGTTTCCTTCACGAGTTCAGCTGTAGACCATGAGGCTTTCTATGCTTTGC
>PVKH010031299.1:0-12346 GCA_004027955.1 Chaetophractus vellerosus
AATAATAAATAAATCTAAAAAAAAATGTATAGTGTGTAACAAAAGAGTACAAGACAAACAAACAGGAAATCATGGCCCATCCCAAGCATAAGGATAAAATCCAGAAAACACCAATGAAGATAAGATTGTCGACATACTGAACAAATGATCTTACAAATGCTCAAGGAGATGAAAAAAAAATACAGAGAAAGTAAAGGTTATCAGGAAAACAATGAGTGAGCAATATGAGTCTTAGTAAAGAGACAGACATTTAAAAAGGAATCAAACAGTAGAATTGAAGACCACAGTAACTGAAATGAAAAACTTTGTAACTCAAAGGACTTCATCATGAAAGTAAAATGGCAACGTATACAATGGGAGAAAATATTGGGAAATCATATACCTGATAAAGGTTTAATATCTAGAATATATAAAGAAATCTTTCAACTTCAACAGATATTTATATTTGTACACCAGTGTTCATAGTGGTATTATTCACAATTGCCAAAAGATGGAAGCAACCCAAGTGTCCATCAACTAATAAATGGATATATAAAATGTGGTATATACATACAATGGAATATTGTTCAGCCATGAAAAGGAATGTGACAGCATAGATGAACCTTGAAGGTATCATGTTGAGTGAAATAATCCAGACACAAAAGGACAAACATTGTATGATCTCACTGTTGTAAAATAATTAGAATAAGCAAACTCATAGAGTCAGAATCTAGATTATAGGTTACCAAGGGATGAGCTGGGGATAAGAATTGGGAAGTTAAGCTTAAAGGGTTCCTATTTGGAATGATGGAAATGTTTTGGTAATGGTTGGTGGTGATTGTAGCATAATATTGTGAGGGCAATTAACACCACTGAAATATATATCTGACTATGATTAAAATGGGAAATGTTAGATTATATATATGTTAATAGAATAAAAATTAAAAAAAAAATCTATGGCACTTCACTCCACAGTGAACCTTAAATTAAACCATGGACTTTAGTGAATAGTACAATTATAAAAATATGCTATCATCAGTTGTAACAAATGTTCTACATCAGTGGAAAGTATTTTTGGTGAGGTGGTATATGAGACTCCTGTATTTTATGCATGATTATTGTGTAAACCCACATAATTCTCTAACAAAGATAAATAAATAAAAAGAAATATAAAAAAGTGAAGCAAAAGAAATTTTAGCACTGCTAGGAAGAGCTCATAAGTCTGCCAACTATTTTTGAGTTTTTTTTTTAAACAATTATATTTTCTCCAAGGAAACACTAACATGCTCTCAATATTCCATTGCCTCTGGACAGATTAAATAGATTTTAGATAATTTTATTTCCTTCTAATACTTTACTTCTGAGAGGCAGTCTGCGAACGAGTCTTAGAGACCGAGAATTAAATCCAAACTGTGTAGTTTACTGGCTTTATGACCTTGAGCAAATCATAGACTCTAAATCTCTACTTCCTGATCTGTAAAATAGTGTAAATAATGACTATTTTTAGGGTTGGCATGAAGGGTAAGTACAAAAAGGTTAATCCTAATAAAGAGTAGTTTTTAATTTCTGATGAACAACTTATTGTCTAAGACTAAATATCATTGGGTCTTGAAGTGCCTTGAAGGGAAACTTTTCCTATTTGTTTAGTAACTCTTATTTTCCAGGGACTAAATGGTTTAGGAAAAAATGGGCTTCTCTACTCAAGATGGTGTTTCTCACTGGTCCAAGATATGATACTAATTCCCAGAAAATGGAAGGGGTCAAAAAGAGGTTTGAGCAATTAATTTTCAGGCTATCCTGAGCTAAAGTTTTATTGGGCTTTTGTTCTGGCAAATTCCTAGGACTTCAGACACAGTCTTATATAAATATATTATGCATGAGTAGGGGGTGAAAGTTATTACTCCATCAATATGGATATTTTTACTTTGTTTTAAATTCTTATTATTGAGTAGCTACTATGTGTTCAATACTATTCTGGATGATTTATATATGCCATTTCATTTATTTCTCATTATTACCCTTTGAAATAGATATTATCTTCATTTTGTGGTTGAGGGAGCTAACAGTCAGGTTAGCCTGGATTCATGAGTGGTATCTACATTATAGAGTTAGGGAGACCAGTTAGGAGGTACTTGTAGTAATCTGAGAAAAATTGTTGGTCTGTGAGAATAGAGAGAATTAAATCTCTTAGAAAGATTCTGCATGCCAAACTGATTTTATTGTTTTTACCCCAAAGGCAGATAACAGAAATCAATTGAGGCAGTCAAATAGCACCAAAATGTGCACACATGGTGTTATAATTCTTCTGGATTATATCTTCTATGTTCCCTTGATAAATATGATTTATAAATTAAATGCACTTAAATTCAGAGATATTGCCTACCCCGCCCCCAGTCTCTATTGTAAAGATCTTTAGGTAGTGAAATAGAGAGACCTTCTTTGTGAAATGTTCAGCAATCCTGACTGCCAGCACCTTCTTCTGGATATCTGACCAATAAAACTGAGCCTTTGGTTAGTCAACATTATATTGGCCCTCAAGGGATTGCTGTCACCTCAAAAATTTACCTTTTTCATGAACCCACAAAATAAAAATAACGTATATAAACTTACTTTATTTAGTTGTTTATTTTTACTGCCTCTCCTCTCTTTATAATGTACCGTATGTACACACAACTGTAATGTAAAATTATCTTAAAAATATATTTTTATGAATGTCATTTTCAATAAACGCAAGACTTATCCATAGTCAGAGAGAGCTCTTATATATTTGGTGACCAAAAATACCTCCTCCACTAACCTGTAGCTAATGTGTTATATTTTACAATTATCAATATGTGAATTAATCTAGAACAGGGTTTCTCAGCCTTAGCACCATTGACCTTTTGACCTTGTAATTCCTTCTTGTAGGGTGCTGTCCTATGTAAGGAAGGACACTTAACAGCAACCCAGGCTTCTGCTTGTTAGATGCCAGTAGCACCTCCCCCAGTCATGCCAATCAAAAATGTTTCTAGACATTTTCAAATGTCCCCTGAGAAGGCAAAATTGTCACTAATTGTGAACCACAGTCCTAGATGTGAGTATTATGTTACTCCATTTTCAGTCATATACTAAATGATTTCATCTGTTTTTCCATGTGGACAAACATAGAAATATTATTAAAAGTTTTAATGAATAAGCTTCAGTAGGTGAATTTTATCATCACTGATAATTCAAATAAATTTTAGTATGTGAATATATCTCAAAAAAACTGCTTTAAAGTAAAAATAAATAAATTAATAAATATGCAAGAATAGCCAGAGGTAGCAGCTATGTACAGCAGGGGAAAAATAAATTTTATCCTTATTTTTAAAAAGAAATATATTTTCATTATAGAGGGAAAAAAAAACAGAAAATGCAGAGCATGCTATTGGAAAAGAATATTTAATCGCCCTTATTCACCTGTTCCAGAGACAACCAGCATTGCTACTTATGTATTAACCTTGATCAATCACATCCTTCAAAATGAGATTATACTGAAACAAATAAAAAATAAAAACAAAAAAATGAATGAAAATGAGATTATACTGCACATACTACTTTATAGCCGATTTTTTTTACAATTTAATATGTGACAAATAATTATATATCTATGGCATAATTTTAAATAGAATAGCTGAACACTGTATGACTTTGCAATTGGTAAGTTATTCATTCATTTAATAAATATGGTGTACCTCTAGGTGCCATGCACAGGTACTGTGCTAGGTGCTGGGGATAAAACAGTTAAGAAGACAGACAGATGGTTTCTTGCCCTCATGAAATTGCAGAGGCCAATAAAACAATTACATAAACAAATTAAGAGAGAACAGGCAATGACCTAACAACACCCTCTGGGAAGACAGTTCTTGACAGGCAGAAGAGGTAGGTGGATCAAGACAGATGTCGACAGAAAAATAAAGAGAAACTGTTGTCCTATTGATTTATGTTTCTCTCCACACATTTATCGCTGTGCTGATTAATAAATGATTGAAGGGTTTACATTTTTATGTGAACTTGAACATCCCCAGTTGTTACTACCTCTGGCTTTGTAATCCCGCCCCTATTCACCAAGATGTACAGGCAGTGTTTGATGTCCTGTAGCTGTGTTCTGAACTGGTCTGGATATATGCAGAGTAACCCTCTGACCCTGTTGGAAACACACAGTAGGTGAAGAAGATGATTGAGAAATAAGTATTAGAATTCAAATTGATGACAATGGTATTCTAGACTAGCAAGTCTTTTTGTTTTATGGTGTTTCTTCTAAATGTTAACAACAGTCCAATCTTCTCCTAATGATTAGGGTCTTTATCCCTGTCAGGATGGTAATTTTTCTTCATGCCTACTTGACTCTTGACAGAAGGAGCCTTGGAAGAAGGGCAGTGAGACTTGTTTTGTTCCCTATAAACTTGCAGAACCCAGAGTTGTGGGAATGGTAAACAAAAAATCCCTGAGTGGATTACACTAGCGGTGATAGGGAGCAGGTAAGTAAGGCCATTCCTATTTCCATTCCTTGGTTCCTGGACTTATGTATTTTACCACTTGGAGACACAGCACCGTATAATGGTCATTGATTTAGTGTGTATAACGGATTCTGGGAGATAGAGCCCCATCTTAATTGGGTATCATTTCCAAGCTGGCACTATAACATACAGATCAATCACTCTTTCAGACTTGCAGCCTCTGGTTGATACAGAATCAGTAGATCCCACTGTCATGTGCTCAATGGTGCACCTCTTTTACCATTGATGGTTCCCTCTGTCTGTGCAATATTATGTAGGATGCCAGGTTAGTGGATCAAACACTCTATAAGCCTGCAGGTAGTCATGCTGGCTGAAAAAGACAAGATAAAGCAAACCCATACCAAGAATAAAAGTTGATTCCCATCAGAATGGAATTCATCATTCCTATTCACCACCACACTGGAGGTCCTAGCCAGTGCATTAAGGCAAGAAAAAATATAAAGGCATGTGGATTGGAATGGAAGAAATAAAACTATTTACAGAAGGCTTGATTATCTATATAGAAAGTCCTAAAGAATCTACCAGAAAACTCACAAGAAGCAAGAAGCTTAAGCCACTTATATAACAAGATCAAAATACATTTACAGATGAAATATAAGCAAAACTAATAATATTAACAACCTGATTTTGATATGAGTCTTTTTTTTTTTGCTTTAGCATGGATATGAGACACTATAACATCCTACATTGTTTTGATGTGAGCATGCCTATACTATTACCTTGTTCTTTGTGATTCTTAATTTCATTCTTTTTTAATTTTTTAATTTCAACTATTCATACAGCCCTTTGATGTCCTTTGCATTTAATTGATATATATGCACAAAGTAAAAGTGGCACAATTTGAACTCTAAACAATTATAATCACAAGTACAAATGTAAATGTTGGCACTGAAATATTGTGGCAGTACACAAAATGCCTTTGGCCTATATAAAATCCTAAGCTTCACATTTTTGTTTTCTCTCTCATTGTAAAAATGGGGACATTTCACATGTGCCGTGGAGCATAATGAGATGCTCAAAATAATATTTCCTTAATGTTAAGCATCAGATGCTTTCATGTAGAGCATGGGAATAAGGGCTTTATCTCATTTAATCTTTACCACAACTCTGTGAAGAAGGTTATATTGTTATACTTACTTTTAATGCTTAGGAAATTGAGGTTTAGAGAGGTTCAGCCATCTACCTAATATCACCCAGCTTCTGTACAGCAGCGCTGGGGTTTGAACCAGAGTACTAGACCCCTACACTCTAAGGCTCGGTAAATCCTGGAATCTTCTAGGATATCCTTGATGACATTTGCCACGTGAGTTCTACAGTTTGCCCTCCAGGTGATTAAGTTGTTTGGATTTCCTTTTACATAAATATCAGCGAGGAAACGTCATTACTCCATGAAGGAAATTATCTTATTCCTCAATTGGGAGTTTGTAGTTTATCTTTATTCTGAAGTTTTATGTATCTATTTTTATCGATCATTTGATATGGGTAGCTGTGGCATGCTACTAATGTGTTAAAAGCACTAATGCGCATGTATGTGAGGAGACTGGCTTTTAATGGTAAAAAAAAAAGATTATTCTGATTGCCTTTGATAATGGGAACTTCTCTGTTTTTCATGTTAACTCAGACGGAAGTGGAGGAGATTCATAAGCCATCTGGATATAATTAGTGTGCTGGGTGGAAATGCTGGTAGCAGCAGGGCTGAGGGGCATTAGCTTTTAATGGAAAGAACCTTAGATTTGGAATCAGGATTGATGGTTTCTCTCTGGCCTCTGTCACTAACTGAACTCTCATCTGTTTTTCTTTTGTCAAAAGCAAAGAATATTTCCTCTGTTCTCTCACTGGGTCTTACTTTGGTGATTAGATAATAAGCTCTTTGGAAAGGTTTCAAAAGCCAAGGCACTGCAGAATGCAGAAGATCGCTTTGTTATTATTATAGTAATGCAGAAGTTAAACCATGGTCTTTTTTTTGGGGGGGTGGGGGTGGGTAATGGCATTACAACTTTTACCATAATATGATAAAATCTCTTTCTCATTTGTGACTATTTGATTGGAACAATGGTGGGGAGATGACATTTGAGTTCTCGTTTTGGAATTCAGTCTTTGTATATCCTCACTCACCCATATAAGCGCTCTATCATGTAATTAGAGTTTGCCTTTATTTCCACAGCTCCCCTCCCCTTCCTATTTCCCTCAGGTTTCACAAGTAGAAATATTCAAGCATAGTTTTTCAGGGCTCCTAGGAAGTCAAAGAGTTACTGTTGATTTCTTACTGGGCTGAGGATTCCAAAACTGTTCCAAAGAGAGAAAAATAATCTACATAGAGCTTATAATTAGCCAGCTGTGGCTAGGGGGAACCGGCTTCTATTAGGGGAAACTGTAGCTGGATTGAACAGCAGTGTGCAGTTTTCTGATTGTGGGTTCAGTTTGCACTCTCTGAAGAGAGTTTGCTCTACAAAGATATTTGTGGCCATCATCATTTCATGGCCAAATATTTGGAAACTCAGGACAGGGATGTGTTCTTGAAAACCATCAAATGTTTGTTAGGCAGCTCACTGTAGGAGAGGCAACAGGAAATTGTATCGCCACTTAAATTAGGCTCTCAGCATTTCAGCATTTGTCTTGCCCCTTTGGGAAGTCAGAGAGGAATAAATAGACAAACACACACACATACGCACATACATACATACAAACCCAACATAATCAGCATATGAGCCTTGAAACTCTAGAAGAATCAAGGATTGGTTTTTTTTTTTTTGCTTTTTGTTTTTGGCAGATCTACTCTGCAAGGAGTCTTAGTCTCATTTAGTAGCTGGGAAACAGAATTTCATTAGTTTTCTTCCCCAACATCAATGTTTATTTTTGTATGATTTATATTTCTCTTTAAAATATTTTGACTATTGTTTCAAAGATGATATGTGGTCTTTATAGAAATATTTTATGTCTATTGATAAACAAAAATGAAATGAAATTTAAAAAAAGGACAATCTACTTGGTCAACCCATGGGGTTAATCATCATGCTTGTTGTACACACCTGAATAGATCACTGAGTATTCAGAGGAGTGCCGTGACCATCCTTCAAAAGGTTCCATTAAAAACAGAATAGTAAGAGCTAACTCCCACTGAGGGTTTACTGTTTGCCAGTCACTATATTCTGAGCATTGTGCAGGTATCTTTCCAACACTCCAAGGAGGTACTGTTGTCCTCAGTGTAGAGATAACAAAAGTAGGTCACAGGAGAATGGATGTGGCCCAAGCAGTTGGGCGCCTGCTTCCCACATGGGAGGTCCCGGTTTCAGTTCTCGGTACCTCCTAAAAACAAAAAAATAAACAACAAGCAAACAAACAAACAAACAAAAACAACTCAGGGGAGCTGATGTGGCTCAGGGGTTGAGCACCGGCTTCCTACATACATGGTCCCAGGTTCAATCCCTGGCCCTGATATCTTAAAAAAAAAAAAAAAAAGTCAGAAATTCTTTTAATGATTCACCCAGAGTCACAAAGATAGTAAGGTTGTGTCGATCCATGCAGTCTGACTCCAGAGACCATGGCTTAAACCAGGAGTTGGTAAACTATGGCCTGCAAGCAAATTCTAGCCCTGGCAGTTGTTTGTAAATAAAGTTTTATTGGAACACATGCACACAAATATCCATCATAATCTTAAAACTCAGGGAAAAATTTTGTTGATTATTTGGTAACTATATCCATGGTCTTCTAATTCTTTGTATTTTTTCTATTCTGTCCTTTTTTTTCTTTTGAGGGGAAAGAGAAGAGATAAACACTAAGAACAGAGCATTTGTTAAACTTACTTAATATTTGTACCTATTTCTGACAGTTACCACCCAAAGGATTTTAAAAAATAATTCTATATTATATTTAGGTATCTTTAGAGTTCATTAAACCCTTTGTACATACTAGATAGGGCTGAACCCTCAGAAGGATTTTGATAACTTTGTCTTTGATGAGCACAGCTGGCTGTATTGTTATGTTATAGTTCAAAATTCAATTTAAATAATGATTTTTGTGCCTTGATCTTAACTGGGACTCTGAAAACACTATTGAGTTTGAGATCCTGGTTTGGAAGGCAAGAATTGCATGATGTAAGCATGTTTTTGAAATCCAAATACCTGCTGCTATTTAAAAAAAAAAAAAGCCAACCAGCAATTAATCAAATCAATATCAACACGTTTGTGGCTACAGGTACAGATATTAGAAAGACAAAGTCTCTATTTTTAAGAAACATACAGTCTTGCTATAATAAAGGTGTAGTTTATTATCTTCACATATAGGATTGCTGGCCAGTATATATGCATTGTTGAAAGCACACCCTTCCAGGTTATCCACTTCTATGGAGACTCTGAGTCTTTGTGTTAGAGATCTTTTACAACACTGTAATTTATAAATAACACATAACAATACAAAATAATTCTTGTCTGTAGACATGTAAATAAATGTTATCCCTTTGAAGTAAAAAGACTTCCCAACCCCACTGTGGAAGAAGTAGTTTTTTTATCCATTTGAAAAGTGAACATTTCTGATCTGTAATCATGTCTGTTATTTAGATTCTCTCTTCAATGGATTGTAACATTGTGTTGGATTCGATTGTATCTCCCACAAAGACTTGTTCAAGTCCTAACCCTGGTGGTGGGGTTATGAATCCATTAGTAAATAAGATATTTGAACATGATATTAGTTAAGGTGTGTCTTCATCCAATATTGCTGGAGGAAGTTTGGACACAGTAGGAGGAGTAGGAGACAGATAGGTAAGACTTGTGAGGAAGACGGAAATTGAGTTATGGATTGCTGGTGAGCCACTTACAAAAGGCTACAGACTATAGAGAAAACATGCCCCTTCTGGCACTTTGATTTCAGATGTCTGCCTATAAAACTGTGAGATGATAAATTCCTGTTTAAGCTGGGTAGTCTGTGGTACTTTGATACAGTAGCCCTGGCAAACTAAGACAAACATCAGTTTAGTTGTTTATTATTTAATGAGTTAAATAAAAGATTTCATGTATGTTTATTTTATATTTGTATATGGGTTATGATTTTATTTTTGTTAAAAAATTATCCTTTATATCATGAGCTTGGGTTCTAGAGTCAGCCAGACCTGACTCCCAGTCCTGGTTTATTTATTTATCAGCTGTGCAATATTAGGAAACATTTAATCTCTCTACAAATAATACCTGCTTCATTGGATTGTTGTGAGGATTACCTGAAATCCTGTTCTGAAGCTTTAGAAGCATTCAATAAATATTCACTTTTATTTCTTTCTTTAAATAATCTACAGAATTCATGGACCTGCTAACATGTAATAGTCATAAAGTGGGCCAATTCAATCAACATCCCGGGAAGTACAATAAACTTGACTTCTCTTTTATATCTCTAAAGTTCTTGCTTTAAGGCTTATAGCTTAAAAACCTAAATAGGTCTAAATGTTTTCAAAAGCCATTTAAATGAAATAGGCTCATGACTTTCAAATTCCAGTTAGACATATTTAATATGCAAAGTTTAATCAATGAGTAATCTTTGCAATCATGTTTGTACAGGAAGACATTCATAATCGTCAATTTCAAGCATTTCATCTCTAAATAAGTTTTCCCCAAGTTCTTTCTCTAAAAGGTAATCCTATTCCAGTATACATTAACTATCAGCTCTTTTACGGCAGGTTAAGAAGACAGACTGTTCCCAAAATATTAGTCATCTTTAGCCTTAATTCTACCTCAAATCATGAATACAATTAATTTCTCTTGCAATAATATTTTACATTTAGAAATATTGAGACGTGCACCTTCTGTTGGAAACTGAAATAAATCATTAACACTTTTAAATGGTAAAGAGAAAAATTAATAAAACTGAACATAGGAAAGTGTAATATTACATGACATTTGTATGTACAGGCATTGGTTCCGAGTTGAAGTCCTTTTCAGAATCCTTCAGCGACTAAGAGATCTCTCAATTTTAGGTTTATTACCAATCATCTTCTGGAACAAAATTATTCCATTAGCTTCATTTCAACACTCCTACCCCTATAGTCCAGTCTGTACTTTGATACTTGCAAGTTGTATCCTAAATGAAAAACCTGAGAGTTTTAACATGCTCTGTATAGAAGTAAATTCAGGATACAGTATAGAGTATACCTCTGGGAGATATGCAGCACATTAGACTACTAGCAATTCTGAGAAGTCCTATAATAAAGAAATCTGTTTAACTTTGTTTCATCTAGTGTCTCCCCAATCCCAGGTCTCATCTCACATGAAGCTCCCCTTTGCCATCTTTGTTCCAACCACATTTACCTTCATTCATTCTCTTCTATCTGCTATCACAGAGCCTATTAAATGCTTTTTTCCCAGTTGACCTACAGCGATTCTTAACCCTTGTGTAAGTTAGCACCCAATCCAATGTTTTTTCAATGTGCCACGGGTGATTCATGTTCAGCCAGTGTTAGCACCCACGGTACTTATATAGAACACTCCAACTACAACGGCAGAATACATATTTTTTTCAATGCACATACTTAATTCTCCAAGATAGACTATATGTTAGGACATAAGACAGGTCTCAATAAATATAAAAATATTGAAATCATACAAAATAACTTCTCTGACCGTAATAAAATGAAGCTATAAATCAATGACAGGATGAAAACTGGAAAATGTACAAATATTTGGAAATTAAACAGCATATTATTAAACAATCAATGGGTTACAGAAGAAATTACCGTGGAAATTAGAAAATACATAGAGAACAAAGGAAATGAAAATACAACATGCCAAAACTTATGGGATACAGCAAAAGCAGTGCTCAGAGAGAAATTTATAGCTATGAAATTTAATGTTAAAAAAGAAAAGATCTCAAATCAATAACTTAATCTCACCTTGTGGAACTAGAAAAAGAAGAACCAAGTAAACAAAGTTAGCAGAAGGAAGGAAATAATTAAGATTAGTGCAGAGATAAATGAAACAGAGAATAGAAAAACAATTGAGATCAAAGAAACTAAAAGTTGCTTCTTTGAAAAATCAATAGAATTGACAAGCCTTTAGCTAGACTGACAAAAAAATAGAAAAATGCAAATAACTAAAATCAGAAATGAAAATGATAATATCACTACTGACCTTACAGAAGTAAAAAGGATCATAAGAGAATACTATGAACGATTATACATTAACAAATTAGATAATTTAGGTGAAATTTAAAGTAAATGACCTAAACTGACTCAGGAAGAATTAGAAAACCTCAATAGGCCTGAGCACAGAGATTGAATCAATAATCAAAACCTTCCACCAAAGAAAAGTTTAGGACATGATAACTTCACTGGTAAAGTCTGCCAAACATTTAAAGAAGAGTTAACACTAATCCTTTTCAAACTCTTCCAAAGAATTCAACTGGAGGGAACACTTCCTGATTCATTCTATGATGCTAGACATCACAAGAAAAAATTACAGACCAATTTCCCCTATGACTCTAGATGTAAAAATCCTTAAGAAAATAGTAGCAAACCTAGTCCAAAATCATAATAAAATTAATATTCACTATTGATTAAGTGAGAGTCATCGCAGGAAGCCAGCATGGTTTGACATATGAAAATCAATCAATGTAATACACCATATAAATAGAAGAAAAGAAAAAAACCCACATGATCATGGCAATTGATGCAGAAAAGGCTTTTGACAAAACCCAGTACCCTGTCTTGATAAAAACACTCAGAAAAATAGGAATAGAAGGGACCTTTCTTAACAGGATAAAGAGCATGTATGGAAAACTCACAGCTAACGTCATACTCAATGGGAAAAGACTGAAAACTTTCCCCATAGGGAAAAGACACAAGACAAGGA
>PVKH010031300.1:0-12348 GCA_004027955.1 Chaetophractus vellerosus
CTGCCCTGCCCGTGGCGGCTTTTGCCTGTCCGTGGCAGCTTTTTGCCCTGCCCACGGCGGCTCCAGCCCGCCCATGGCGGCTTGCCATTCTCAAGGCGGTCTGCCCGCTAGGAGAGGTCCCCGGGAACCGAACCCAGGGCCTCCCATGTGGTTTCCCAGCGAGCTCTTTATCCACTGAGCTATCTAGCCGGGCCCTATTTTAGCAATTCTGAATAATGCCGCTATGAACATCAGTGTGCAAATGTCACTTTGCGCTCTTTCAGCTCTTCTGATTACATTCCTAGTAATGGGATTTCTGGATCATATGGCAGTTCTATATTCAGCTTCTTAAGATACTGCCAAACCGACTTCTACAGAGGTTGTACCCATTCTACATTCTCACCAACAGTGAAAAAGTGTTCCTATTTCTCCAAATCCTCTCAGAACTTGTAGTTTTCAGTTTTGTTTTTTTTTCAATAGTGGTCATTCTATGAGGTGTGAGGTGATATCTTATAGTTTTGATTTGCATTTCCCTAATAGTTAGTGATATTAAACATGGCTCAAAAGTTAAAACTATATAAAAAGTTATGCACAGAGAAGTTATGATTGCATCTCTATCTACTCTAGCCATTCCCACCCTCACTCTAGGTAACTTTATTTTGTTAGTCTGCTTTATCCTTTCCATGTTAATTTTTTCAGAAATAAACTACTCATTCACATTATATTTTCAATCTCCATCCTTCTTTTACATGGGATATTATTCTAACCATACACTTTTGTACTTTGCTGATATTTTCTTTTAATTACTATGATGTAGAAGTCATTCCATATAGGTACAATGGCAAAAATGAAAAAGATATAGAAATTGACCTTTCTTTCTTGGTATTATATGTGTTAATTTTGCCAGAAATAATTAGTTATTAGAATTAATAGTTACAATAATTAGTATAGTTCACATTCAGACAATAACATGATTTGCATATATTGTCAGTTTTGATTCTTGGTTTCCTAGACTTGTAAATTTTAGCTTTTTTCTAGTCTTACTTCAGTGACTACATCTTCCAGAAAATGTGAAGTGGAAGTAGTGTTCATCTTTTTTCATGATTTTATGGGTGTGATTTTTTTATAAGTAAACTTTTAAATTTCAGAATAATTTTATATTTACCAAAAAAAAGTTGTAGTGTTTGTTTAGAGAGTCCCTGTATACTCATCACCCCTTTTCAGCTTTCCTTTCATTATTATAATATATGTGTCGACACCAAGACCCAACATTGGTACTTTACCATTAACCAAACTTCAGGCTGTATTTGGATTTCACCTGTTTTACTATTAATGTCCTTTTTCTGTTACAGGATTTAATCCTGTAAACCACATTGTATTCAATTGTCATGTCTCCTTAGTGTCCTCAGGTCTGAGAGAGTTTCTTAGTTTTTCATTGTTTTTTATGATCTTGACAGTTTTGAGTACTAGTAGAATAACTCTGAATTTAGATTTGTCAGATGCTTTTCACATAATTAAGCTGGACTTACGGGTTTTTGGAAAGAATATCACAGAGGAGAACCTGGGTTTGGTTTTAATATTTCTTTGTTCTGCACATTTTTTTGCTGTATATTTTTGTGGACATACTTCTTCAGTATAAAGAAATTCTATTTTACTCATAGCTTTATAGTTTTAATTTGTGATTGAATGTTGAATTGTTTTCTTCTTCTGAGATCATGTTCTTATTCCCCCTTTAATATAGTGACTTACATTAATAATTTTTCATATGTTGTAACCTTATATTCCCATAATAAACTCATTTGGGCACGATAATTTCTTTTTTTGTTAAATTACTAAATTCAATTTGGTAATATCCTGTTTAGAATCTGAACATCTATATTCCTTAGCTAGATTGAACCATAATTTTTTTCCTAATGCAGTTTTTGTCTCATTCTGAACCAATACTCCTCAGATGAATTGACAGTGTTCCCTTCCTTTGTTCTACTTTGTAACTTTTTCCAATATCTTTTGGGAAATATCATAAAGAAGTGATTTTAAAATATATTGTAAATTTCATGTAATAAAGGCATTGACATAACTAACATACAACATTTTTCAATAGTGGTTGGTAACCCAACAGTAATGAAGAATCAAATGTTTGTATTTGAGCAACATTTGAATTACTTTCTACCTCTGTACTTATGCCACAACCCAATTACTTATCAACACATCTATTTAAACTATTAATTTTGCTTTTGATATTGGGGACTATTTAGTTAATTTTGTTTTACAATTATAAAAAATGTTTACAATGTTTCAGTGTCAGAGCTGCAAACAGCATATACTCATGGAATTTTAGCTGTTATTTCAATTCCCTCCCACTGTTTTCATTCCCTCTGTGGCAGTTTGATATTATTTATAAATTCTAAAAAGAGATATTATGTCTATAAACTAGTCTGTTCCTCTGGGCATGATATCCTTTGATTAATTAAATCCAAAGACTTTACATTTACTTGATTAAATCAAGATCAGGGCTTTGATTCAACCACATTATTAGGATGTGCAAGGTTGAGTCCGGCTCCCTTGGTGGGCTACATAAACAGATAATCAGGAGGGCTAAAGAAAAAATACACAGAGGAATAGAGCCCCACAGACAGAGAGGAATGAACTTTGATCCTGAGGCCTGGGAATAGTGATGAGCCATTTGCCTGATAGTTTACAGCTGACCTTTTGAAGAGACCAGAGTAGGTGAGCCTGGAAAGAACAAGCCCTCCAGCCTACAGTTGAGATCAGAAGGAGCTGGGATCATGGAACCTTAAGAGAGAGAGGAAGGCTGAACCCTCAGAGACATCACCTGCCATCTCGCTACAACACCTGGGAAGAGACTTTGAGTAAGAAAGCACCTCTTATGGTACCTTGAGTTGGACTCATTAGGACCTTGTAAGTGTAAGCTTTTATGCCAAATAAATACCCTTTATAAAAGCCAACAGATTTCTGGTACTTTGCATCAGCACCTCTTTTCCTAATACAGAATTTGGTATGAGGAGATTGGGGTGATGATTTTGCAATTTCCAAAATACTGGAATGGTTTTACAAATGGATAAGGGGTATTTTTTTTTTTTTTTAGAAACTGTGAGATTCTTGATAGAAAATGCCTAGATTGCTTTGAAGAGACTGTTGGTAGGAATATGGACACTAAAGAGACTTTTGTTGAGGACTTAGAAGTAAATGCTGAAACTTAATGGAATGGGAGGAAAAGTAATCCATACTTTAAAGTCACAGAGAACTTAGCAAGACTGACTCCTGATGTTGTATGGAAGGCCAAATTTGACATTTTTGAACTTGGACATTTAGCCAAGGAGATTTCCAAACTAAATGTGGGAAGTACAACCTGGCATCTCCTTGCAGCTTATAGCAAAAATGTTAGAGGAAAGAGATAAGTCAAAAACTGAATTATTGGGAACAAAGAAACCAGAAACTGGTTCCAGAAATTCCAAGTCTCTGGAAATCAAACCCCCAGACAACAGTGCCCATTTGAGGAATTAATGAAACTTGGAACTTGTCAGTAAGGATTGAAACTGCAGTTATCCAGGCAGGGCTTGTGGAGAGTATTATTGTCTGATCACTTGGACCCCTTTTTCCTGCATGCTAAACCAACAAGCTTTTTGAGAGAGCTGTATGAACAAAATCATTCAGCGTGGACAAAAAGAGACATGGAGGAGAGAGATGGAAAGGAAAATGTCTTTAGGAAGAAAACCATGGAAGCTGAGGTCTGGAATTAAGACATATCCTTGGGCCAAGAGAAGGACCCCACACATGTGTGCAGAAAGAATGAATTTGCCCTGGCATTTGAAGAGGGTAGATGTTCCAGCCCAGTATTCAGAGATTTTTGCTGCCCCAGGCTATAGAGAGGGTGGAGCCCATTTCCCAAGGCTTGGGGAGAATCAGGTCAACACTCCAGTGCTTTGAAAGGGGTAGACTTGTTCCCCATAGGTTGGGAATGTGTGGCTATCACCACAATGTTCTTGGAGGATGAGTTCTGGAGCTTGGTCACCATGCAGATGATTGATGAGGGTGGAACCAAGAAAATGGCCATTGGGTAAACCTGTTGAAAGGGTGAGCTCCCACAAGGCCCCAAGGATGAGAAGAAACCATCATCTTGAGAATGATGCTCAGACTTTGAAATCTAATGAAGTATGCCCGGAAGGTTTTTGGAACTGTAGGGGAGCAGTGACTCAGGTTTCCTTCCCAACATCTCCTTATGGTAATGCAAATGTTAATCCTTCATCTGTCCCTTTGTAATATTGGAAACAGAAATTTGTTTTGTAAGTTTTGGAGTTCTAAAGCCAGAGGAGACTTAGCCCCATGAGAAACTATTTCTTTAAACTATGATGTGATTTTGTATATAACATTGTTACTGATTTAAGTGGTTTTATTTTTAATATTGTAATGTCTTTTTACAATTAAGAGGGTGGAGAGTGTCAGTTTGATATTATTTATGAATTCCAAAAAGAGATATTGAGTATGTTTGCAAACTGGCCTGTTCCTCTGGGCATATCCTTTGATTGATTTAAATTCAAAGGTTTTACATTTACTTGATTAAATCAATATTAGGGCTTGGATTCAACCATGTCATTAGGGTGTGCAGGGTTGAGTCTGTGCACACTTGGTGGGATACATAAATGGATACTCAATTAAAAAGGCAGAAGAAGAAATACACAGAGGAATCGAGAGAGCTCCACAGACATGGAAGAGGAATGGATTTTGATCCTGCAGCCTGGAAAGAGAGGTGAGCCATTCACTTGATAGTTTATAGCTAACCTTGTTAAGAGAACAGAGAAGGTGAGCCCAGAAAGAAATGAGCCCTCCAGCCTACAGCTCATATTGGAAGGAGCTGGGACCATGGAGCCTAAGAGAGAGTGGAATGCTGAACCCTCAGAGACATCACCTGCCATCTTGCTATAACACCTGGGAACAGACTTTGAGTGAGGATGTACCTCTTATGAGAACTTGAGTTGGCCTCTTTAGGACCTTGTAAATGTAAGCTTTTACTTCAAATAAATACCCTTCAAAAGCCAAACGATTTTTGGCACTTTGCATCAGCACCCCTTTGGCTGACTAATACACCTCCAACATAACATCTAATAAAACTTCAAGATTTATCTTTTCATTGTTTTGTTTAATGTAAGCACATATGTATATAGCTTCATATTTTCCTTTTCCTACATAAATGGTAGCATACACTCAATAGAGTTTAATCCCCCTTGCTGTTTTCATTAAAATATGTCATGGGGATCATGCCATAGGAATATACAGATGTTTCTCATTTCTTTATTCAGTTGCATAGTACTTTGTTGTGTACCTATACCATAATAAGTTTAAATTGGTGCTTATTTCTATTGGTTACAGTCATTTGCTCTTAAAAAGAAATCTTTTCAGTGTCTTCCCATAGAGTGTATATTTGGGTTGCTAGAACTGGGTTTGCTGAGTCAAAGAATATATGCTTATGTAATTTTGCTAGAAACTGGAAAAAACCCTCCATGGAAGTGGTATTACCTATCCTTGCATCCTCAATTTTTTGAGAGGCTATTTATCTATAGCCTTCCAACAGACTATGTTATTGAACTTTTAGATTCTTGCCAATCTCATAGATAACTTACTGTTATTCTACTATAGATTTATTGTTATTCTAGCAACGGAAGAACTTTTATCATTGATGTGGAGACAGTGGCCACCAGAGGTTCTGAGGGGTGGGAGAGGAAAAATAAGTGTAATATGGGGGCATTTTCAGGACTTTGGAATTGTCCTGAATGACATTGCAATGATAGACACAGGCTATTATATATCTTATCATAAATAACAAAATTATGTGGGAGAGAGTTTAAAATATGATGTAAACCTTAATCCATACTTAGTGGCAATGCTTCAATATGTGTTCATCATTTATAACAAATGTACCACACAAAAGAAGGATGTTGTTAATGTGGGAAAGTGTGGGAGGGGTAGGGAGTGGGACATGTGGGAATGCCCTACATTTTTTAAGTAACATTTTTTTAAAGATTTATTTTTTATTTATTGTACATCACCCCCTTTTGGCTTGTTCTTGCTGTGTTCATTTTTCTCTGCGTTCTTCTGTGTCTGCTTGTCTCCCCCTGCTGGGGCGACCTGCCGAGTCAGCTCACCGGCGCAGCAGCCCGCCTGCTGGTGGGGACTCGCCCTTGCTCACGGGGGCTTGCCTTTGCCTGCGGGGGCTTGTCTTTTTGCCCACCCGTGGGGGCTTGCCTTTGCCTGCGGCAGCATGCTCCAACCATGGTGGCATGCCCCACCCACATTGGCTTGCTTTATTGAGGCAGTCTGCCCATTAGAATAGGCCCGGGGACTGAACCCAGGGCCTCCCATGTGGTAAACCAGTGCCCTACCAACTGGGCTATACAGCTGGCCCCCTGTAACATTTATGTAATCTAAGTATCTTTAAATTTTTCTAAGCATTTAATTTTAAAAACAGCACATAAGGTTACTGGAAAATAGCAAAACAAACAAACAAACCAACAAACAAACCCACTGTTGACTAACAAAAAGAAATTACTGCAGTGTAAATACAGTATGATTTCATTTATGTAAATGTTGAATATACAGAAAGTACAATATATATGTATATTCAGGGAAAAAGAAAACCTTGCATATCTGGGATAAAGCCCAATTGATCATGATGTATAATTATTTTCTTGTGATCTTGCATTTGGTTTGCAAGGATTTTGTTGAAAATTTTGCCATCTATATTCATTAGAGATAATGGTCTGTAATTATCTTTTTTCTGTAGTAGTTTTTAAATCATTAAAGTGGTTTTATTTTTAAAGAAGCTTTAGTTTACATAAATGTTACATCAAAAATACAGGTGAGGGTGTATTGTGGGAACATGGCCAATGGGTTAGGCAGATAAGGCTCAGCTTTCACTAAAACAATAGAGAATGAGCCAAAGGCTGCCTTGGCAACCTACTTTGGGGCTAAGCAGACCAGAACACTCCTTCACAACTTCCAGGAGAGTGAGGAACAAAGAGATGAAGAAGCAGAAACAACAAGATGTGAAGTTATTAAACTGTGGCCACCGGGAAGGGCTCCTCCCCCCCCCACTCCTGAGATATTAAGTGAGAATAAAACATCTGGTGAATTGTATCTAACTGAGAGGAGAGCAGACATCTTCCTCCCTTCCAACTCCTTTGGATATATATAGAATGGGAAGGTACTCTGAGTCACGAAGGAGGGTACTGGAAAGATAAAGAAGCTGAAGGAAAATCCTGAGTTTCTCACCCCTGTAGCTGGAAATGGCACATACACTCCAGCCTCAGGACAGATAGCCTAGGAAGAACCAGTAGCTCCCTGCTCTGAATGGAGTGTGACAGCAGATTCCCTGGGCGGAAGTGGGGTTTGGGAGTGTGGAGAGTGGTTTCTTTGTGGTGAGTTTAGCTAGCCGAGCCCCCCTTATATATCGGAAGGGACCCCAACCTGACAGAGATAGGGAAGGAGGATCTCCTCAGGCAGGTTATCACACCCAGCCACCTAGGTAAAGAGAGGAAATACATCAGAAAGGAGGCAGAGACAGACAGTAAACTGATCAGCAGTACTCCGGTGGACTGCAGGGTATGTAACCTGCCCAAGGTAAAAGGGGCAGATAGCCTTTAGAAAGGCTAACTAACATAAGAAGACAGGTTAGCTTAGGGGAAGAATTCCTGCCTAGCATATATGAGGTCGCTGGTTCAATTCCTGGTTCTTCTTTGAGAAGTGACCCACCAGGTTATGAGGCATCCAGCTGAAGCTTTATGACAGGGAACATATAGATATTCTCTTTGTATTAGTTTTTCTTGGATCACTTTTTTTTAATGTTCCATTTTAAATTTTTCCTTATTTTACTCACTAAAACTCAGTTCAAAACCTACAGAAGGCAGTCTGCAGGGAGATTGATTGATGAATACCAGCAGCCTAAGAAGATCCTGAGGGATCTAAGAAAGAAGGCTGTTTTTCCGTGTTTGTTTCTATTTTTTGGTCATTTTTTTCCTTTCTCTTTTTTAAAATGGGCTGCTGCAGTATTTCTTCTTTGTTGTGTTTCCTCTTACTTTGCTTTTATTTTTGTTTTTTCCTTTTGTTTACTGATTTTCTCTACCTATGCTATTTTTTTTCTCTCCTTCATCTTTATATTTTCTATTTTCTGTTGTTTTTCTTTCATTCCACCTATTTTTGTTTGGTCTTCAATTTTTCTTGCCTTTATTTCTCTCTCCTTTTTTCTATGTTTTCTTTCATTTTAAACTTTTTTTTCTTTCTCTCTTTTCAATTTTCCTTTCCCCTCTTCTTATCATTCTGGCTTTTTAATTCATTCTATATTTTTTCTCTTATGTTTCTTGTTTCATTGTTTCTATTCCACTTTTCTAATGTTATTCCTCGGGTACTTCTTAATTATTCAATTTCCTAGGTTTGTATGGTAGGCCTTTTACTAATATTATTACTATTATTCTTTTTCTTTTTCTATCTCTTTCCTTTTATCTGGTCCTAATTTTTTTCAAGTGAAAATAGAAAACAGCAAGTAAATAGAATAAGTGGAATGAAGTGTCAAAGTGAAACCTTACCACACTCAAAAACAACAAAATAAAACTATAAGGAGAGAGAGAAGTTAATCAACTGAAGAATTCTATCAAGATAAACAGATGCTGAGACACCAACAAAAAATTACAAATCATACTAAGAAACAGGAAGATATGACCCAGTCCAATGAACAAACTAAAAACCAAGAGGAGATCCAGAACATGGAACAACTAAAGAGATGTCCAAACAAATATCATGAATCAACTTAATGAAGTGAAGGAAGAGATTAAGGATATTAAGAAAACACTGGGAGAACATACTAAAGAAATTGTAAATATACATAAAAAGATAACGGATATGATAGTAATGAATGGCACAATCCAAAAATAAAAAATACACTGGAAGCACATAACAGCAGAATCGAACAGACAGAGGAAAGAATCAGCAATGTGGAAGACAGTACATGTGAAATCAAGCAGATAGTAGAACAGATAGATAAAAAAGATAGAAAAAATCCAGTAGAGACTTAGGGATTTGAATGACAACATGAAATGCACAAACATATGCATTATAGGCATTCCAGAGGGGAAGAGAAGGGAAAGGGCACAGGAAGGAGTGTTGGAGGAAATAATGGCTGAAAAGTTCCAAACCCTATTGAGGGAGCTGGACATATATGTCCAGGAAGTGCAGTGCCCCCCAAAAAATATAAATCCTAACAGGCCTGCTTCAAGACACATACTTGTCAAACTGTCCAATGCTCAAGATAAAGAAAGAATACTGAAAGCAGCAAGAGAAAAGAGAACCATCACATACAAGGGAAGCTCGATAAGATTTAGTGCTGATTTCTCATATGAAACCATGGAGGCAAGAAGGCAATGGTATGACATAGTTAAGGTGCTAAAAGAAAATCATTTCCAGGCAAGAATTCTCTATGCAGCAAAGCTGGTGTTAAAAATCGAGGAAGAGATCAAAATATTCACAGATAAACAGAAATTAACAACATCCTTCATGAGTGTGGTACATTCATTGGAATTGATTAATACATTTTGGAACTTACCACTAAGCATGGATTAAAGTTTACCTTGTAGTTTACACTCTCTCCCACCCAAATCTGTAGGTTTTGGCAAGATCTATAATGGCCTGTATCTGTGATTGCAATGTCATTCAGGAAAACTCTCAAGTCCTGAAATGCCCCCACATTACACCTGCTTGTCCCTCTCCCTGCAATCAGTGGTCACTGCCTCCACATCAATGATTTAATTTCTTCCATTGTAGACTCACAATAAGTCTATAGTAGAATACCAGAAAGTCTACTTTTGCCATATTTCATTCCCAAATCCTGAGGATTCTGGGATGGTAATGTCCACTCCACCTCTCATTGAGAGGGGGCTGCAATCCATTAGGCCCCATTGATGGGGTTGTATACTCTCTCAGTTATTTGAGGTGATAGTTGTCCATCATCACCTCCTTGTTAGTTGTCCTGGGTAAGACCAATGAACTGGAGAGTAGGTGTTGCAACTCCGTTGAGATTTGAGTCCCAGCTGGCACATGGACAGTCCAAAGATTTAAGTCTCTTGAATGTGCACCTACCAACTCTAGTACTAATTATAGGTTAAAATAGAATAGCAAGAGCCAAGTGTAGGGAAACCACAACTGAGTCCAACTCTGTCACCCTGGAGAGCATTAACACCAAAGTAGGGCCCACTGGCAAGGCACCAAACTCCTGAGTTATCTGCCCTGAGTATAGTGTTTGGATGCCTGCAGAGCCCTCAGGATCCCTGCTATTTGGGGTAGTATCTACTTTAGCAGTCAGTGAGATCCTGCTGATACATGTGTAAGTGTAACCTCTGGAATGACCTCCTGACTTTCTGAATTCTCTTATTCATATAAACTCATTTATGTTTATCTTTTACCCCTTTTGGTTAAGGTCTTTTTCCAGTTGCATTTCTAGCTGGTACTTGGTGGTTATCCCTCTGTGCCAGGGGTCATGTCCCACACTGGGGGAAAATAATGTATTTATATGCTGAGTTTGGCTTAGAGAGAAGCCACATTTGAGCAACAAGGAGAATCCCAGGAGGCAACTCTTAGGCACCCTTTAATACTAGGCTGAGTTTCCATTTCAAGAGTAAAAGCACATAAGCACAGTCATCAAAATCAAGGGCCCATCAATGGACCATCCTCCTTCACTAGTCATTGTCCCTGTACTCAGGGGATTCTTGGTGTTCCATTAGAGAATGTGGTAGAGCTCCCCAGGATGGGAATTTGACATTCCTTCGGTTATTGTGTGAATCTCCGCTCACTGTGACAATGCCCCATGGACATTTGAACACATTTATATGCCTTATATAAATGAAGGATTCCTCCCATATATCCCCCATCACTGACACCCCACACCAATGATCATCCCCTGCCACAGCTGAAACCCTTTTGTGGTCCAAAACTTCTTTAAAAATTAAGCCAAGGGGCCGGCCATATAGCCCAGTGGATAGGGTGCCAGTGTACCACATGGGAGGCCCCGGGTTCGGTTCCTGGGGACCTCCCCTAGCAGACAGACCACCTTGAGAAGGTCAAGCTGCCATGGGCAGGCCAGAGCCACCGTGGGCAGGACAAAAAGCTGCCACGGACAGGGCAAAGCCACCACGGGCAGGGCAGGTCGCCCGTGAATGGAGCGCAGCCAGCCACCCGCGAACTGAAGCAGAACCGGCCATGAATGGAAGCAGAAGCCGCCCACAAGCGGGGAAAGCCGCGCCTGCGCAGTGACCGGCCTCGGCGCATCCCCGCAACGGGGGGGAGGGGAGATATGTAATAAAATAAAATAAATCTTTTTTAAAAAATTAAGCCAATAAAATAGCCAAATATGATTAATAAGAAAATGAAATAATGACAGCTTTAACAATAAGAAATAAAATACAAAAAAATTAAAAATTAAAAAAAATTTGGGATAATAGAAACTAATGAAAAAATATTAAAAATTTATTTTACATTTTGCCTTTCATCACTGTAAGATCTGTTGTCTTATAAGTACAGTGACATTTTCTTCCATTTATTCCCCCAGTGTCTTACTTTTTTCACTTGTATTGAAAGAAGTTTTAGGTCCAGAAAAGTCACATGCCAAATACAGGGGACTCCCACATACCCAACATCCTCCCCCTTTCCCCCTTTCCCCTATTAATAACATTTTATATGTAGATGGTATGTTTTTTACAGGTGATGTACAAATATTGAAACATTAATACTAACCATGGTCAATGATTTACATTATAGTGTACACCTTGGACCATACACTTTCATAAATTTTGCACAATTTACAATGGTCTGTATCCATCATTTCAAGATCATGTAGAACGCTTCCATTGTCCCCCAAATACCCCATGTTCCATCTATTGTATTCCTCCCTCCCCCACCCCTCGGGACACATGGCAATCAGCAAGCTACACTCCTTGAAGAACAAGATTCACACTTACTTGCAACAACATTGAAGGCTTGGCATACTGGCCTGTCCTCCCCTATTAGGCACTGCCAATGCTCTCGAGACACTACTGCCCCTCTATTTGAGAACATAGCAGGATTTCACAGGATGGGAGTCAACACCTTCCTGCTCATTATGTGGGTCTCCACACACTGATACAACCCACTATGACAAGATGAACACTCACACACTCCCTAGAGGCCTGCCAGGTGTGCCCTGTCCTGAAGGTCCAACACCTTAAACCATTAACCCTCCCCTGCCATATTTGCCAAAAGAAAATTCCCTAAGTTGAAGTTTCAAGCACATACCCACAAATCCCCAGAGTTCACCTGCTCCCCCCCCAGCCC
>PVKH010031301.1:0-12348 GCA_004027955.1 Chaetophractus vellerosus
AATGGTGGCTTCCTTTCTCTGTGTGTCTGTGTGTCACAGTTTACATGAAGCCCAGCAAGAGGGCAGAAACACACTCTGTGTCATGCTTCATTGATGTAGTCTAATTTAAAAATCCTCACACTTAAAAGAATGGAATAGTTCAAAAACATAATCTTTTTCTTTTAGGGATTCATAAAAGAATTTCAAACTGTCACAAATACATATTTTGAAAGCAAATGAACATGCCAATTTGAAACTGCCTCCCATAACTGTAGAAACTCAAGTCTTCTTAAAGACCATCTCTTACCTTTTTTATTAATTCTTCACATGAGCAGATTGACTTATTATCTAAATTATCCTCTAGATCTAACCACCTGTGAGTATAATTCATTCTTTTATAAATAGGAGTTAACATCTTAGGATAAATAATTTTATGTACATATTTATTTTGAAAAATTAAACTAAAAATAATTGAGGAGTCCAGCTACTGGCCAAAATCCCTATATATGATCTTTTAGGTCCGACCACAGGCAATGGTCAACCTGACCTGGCAGACCTCGTGGGGAAAATTTCCCTCCCCACTCAGACTTAATGCACAGTCAATACACTGCAGTCTCTAAACGGGGTTACGTTAAGGACTTATACTGCCCTGGCAGAGATGCTCTTATGCACCTCTGCATTCCTAGTCCAAGTGCCTTTATTGAGAGGTCTCTCTATTGGGAGCTTGAATCTGAGGTCTTCTTCAAGCACCTCTACTGAGATCTCTCTGTGGGGCTTGAAGAGTCTTGAAAACACATTCCTCTACTCTGACTAAGTTCTTAGTACTTTTTCACTCCAGGTACTCCTAGCCCTCCCCTCTCTTACTCTTACTCCACCCCAGACCCCCGTCCATAAAACAGCGGGAGCCCTTTGTTTAGGACAAAGTTTGCATTAATCCATCTGACCCTGCAATGTCATTCCATGGGGGAGAAATAGAATAGGGGAAGTTGTGCTTTTTCTCTGAGTTAGCTTCTTGCTTATATCACCTCAGTGAGTGATTAAAAGGTTGACTGTTACTTTTATTTTGAGTGGTTGTTTTAACTGGCTACTCTGACAACTGATGGCTCAGCTCAGTTCTTGATAATAATTATTAAGTACTTGGATGCATTATTTTTCAAGGTTTTGCACTTACAGAGCATATTTCTATAGGCTACCTTATTAAATTCTCTAATGCTGTAGCAAAATAGTAACGTGGGGTTCATTTTATAGATAAAATATAGATATAGATAAAATAGCTGCATATTTTAAGTGAATTGGTAAAAGTCATACAGCTGGGCAGCCAAAAGACAGAGACTAAGTAGAGTCAATCTTCAGCTTTCAAAGTTAATTAAAAAAATAAATAAATAAACAGACTCAAGTGATTGTTCTGATTTCTAATTATTCTTTGATCTTTGATGACATTATCCTCTAATTATTAACACATACTGCTATCATATGAAAGAAAACCACATTCTGATAATTATCTTCTTTTTCTCAAAATGAATTTTCCTAAAGCTTTTTGATTTTTTAAAAATGTACACTTTTCCCACTTTCTTAGGAAGTGTCGATAGAAGTGTTAAAGCAGTCAAATTTAAATCTCCTAAAATAGCCTACCCATGAAAACAGATATAGTCTGTTAATTGGTGCCAAGATTGAAAAATAAAGTTAATTCAAAGGATAAGGATTTGTTTTTTTGGGTGAGATTGATGATATATGGATCTTGTTTTCATGATATTTTAAAGTAGACAGGATATACTTTTCTTTTTGATTGGTCAAAATTTTGCACTTTGGAAATATAGAAACAAGACAGTTTTTTCCAGTCATAGCAGGAGAACCAATGTGTTTCTAAATTGATATATTACCAAGTAGTAAACCATACAATTGGGTCAATTTTTAAATATATTTCTTAGAGGTAGCAACTGTTTCTACATTAAGTATTATTATTAGCATACATCTTTATAGCTGGGAAACATTGGCTATTAATCATAGCACTCAGTTTAGTGAAATGTGTTGCTATTGTTTCCTCATACATTATAAATATTTAAATTACCTGACTATTGTGATTAGAAAGTATAGTTTCAATGCACCTTCATAAAAATAGCCACTTAAGAATTTAAACTATCTATGTCTAGAAAATCAAAGCTTCACTAAGTAGATGAAAGAAATTGGCTAGCTTGGCATAATTGACATTTTCTAATGGGTATAAAGTAATGCCACTGTGACCAGATGATTAAGTGGATATCAGAATGTGTAATGAAACACATATCTCTTGATGTGCCCAATGGCTCTCTGCCCAGTCAACAAACATACACTGCAGCAAGAGGTTTGAATCTAGCTTATTTTGTGAGCTCAGACTGTGTGATTATTTTCAGAACTGAACTTCACACCCACCATGGATTTAACTTTAGTCAGAAAAAGCTAAAAAATAAAAGTCAACACTCTTCATTATTCTCATGTCTGTGGCCCAGTCCATTTTACGAAATGTATCTTACCAAATAGTTCAGAGGGAAGATATCCCTTGACCCATCAGAAGCTATAATGTATCCCTTGCCGTCGTGCTTGACCTTACAGTTGGTTGTCAGAAGCTCTTGAGGTTTTGTTACAAAAATCAATGAAATGCTGTAATCTTAAACAGTAGCATCAGAAATGGAAGAACTGAATTTCAAATCACTCCCCAGCACAATTGTAAACAAATTAGAAATTTATGAAGCATTATCATTATGTGTTGTTTTAAATGTCTACCTAAATTTTAGGGGAAAATTAAGTCACGATAGAGCATATTAAATAACAGCAAACATCTAGAATGCTCTCTCTAGCATTTCAAATGCTGTACCTCCCAAATCCTGCTCATATCATTTACAACTATTTCGAACATATTTCAGAATAAGCACCTTGTGGACTTTATGCCAATCATGATGAAACAGGATGAGTATTTGCACCAAATGAAGCAGAATCTAGTCATAGCCCACCAGCACATGTGAAGCATTTTTTATCTTAAAAAGTAAGAACTGGGGAAAACCAGATTATATAAATATGAAAGTCAAATTAGTATCCATCCTATCTATATACTGCCAGATTATTACTTTTTAAGCATGACGATAATCATGTATTTACCTTCTAATAAAATTTAAGTGTCTGTCTATTCTCTACCTTGTACTCTTTTAAAAATGACCTTACTTCAGGAACCCCTCATCTTAGTATTCACAATGCTCTATATTCTAGATCAAACTTCTCTTTCATTATTATATTTCACTCTCATCTACTGATACCAGCCATTGCCTCCAAATACACTTTGCACTATTGCATTGCAATTCTTTTGTGTATGCTGCTGTCTTTGTTAGGAATGTCCCTGCCAATGCCCAGCTGTCAGATATTCACCTAACCAAATCAAACAATATATCCTTCAGAAAACATTCATTCCCAATATTTCCAGCTAAACATGATCTCTTTCCTCTCTGAATTTCCATAACACTTTACAAATCACAAATCTCAAATTGATAGAGCAGGAGAGCATGGTATGTGTTTTCTTTTCTTTTCTTTTCTTTTAAAGATTTATTTATTTTATTAGATATCTCCCCTTCCCCCCCGCTGCGGCGAGGCGCCGAGACTGGTCACTGTGCAGGCGTGGCTTTCCCCGCTTGTGGGTGGCTTCTGCTTCCATTCACGGGTGGCTTTCAGTTCGCGGGTGGCTGGCTGCACTCCATTCACGGGCAACCTGCCCTGCCCGTGGCGGCTTTTGCCCTGTCTGTGGCAGCTTTTTGCCCTGCCCATGGCGGCTCTGGCCCACCCATTGCGGCTTGCCATTCTCAAGGCGGTCTGCCCGCTAGGAGAGGTCCCCGGGACCCGAACCCGGGGCCTCCCATGTGGTATGCTGGTGCCCTATCCACTGGGCTATCGAGCCGGCCCCTGTTTTATTTTCTGTATTTTTTCTATTACAATTGATATGATCTTAATAGTATAAATTTTATTTCCATAATTTAAAATATTGTTTTTAAATAAATGAATTTAATATAAACATTGATGAAATCATAACAATTTTTTTCATTCATTCAACATTAACTAAATATTAATATTAATTAACATATATAATAGTTAATAAGTGCCAGGTGATAGTTTAATCCTTACAACCCTGTGTAGTACATATGATATTATATCCATATACAGATGTGGAAACTGAGGCAAGGGAAATTTATGGAAGTTAACTGAGGTCAAAAGAGTAGCAAAAACCAGAGAGGCACTGAGGCTAGTGAAGAAAATAGGTAAATAATCAGAAATACTTGATGATATTGCAGTGCAATGCAGGAACAACGAACCTAATCAAAACACATAATAAAAATTAAGATTTTACCTATTTTTTTAAATATATCCCCCCCTTTCTGCTTGTTCTTGCTGTGTTCATTTTTTTTGCGTTCTTCTGTGTCTGCTTGTATCCTCCCACTGTGTTGCGGGGCCCCGCCGAGTCAGCTCACCGCGTGGCGGCCTTGCCTGCTCGCGGGCAGCCTTGCCTGCTTGCGGGGTCTTGCCCTGCCCTTGGCGGCTTGCTCTGCCCATGGCGGCTTTTGCCCTGCCCACAGCGGCTTTGCCCTGCCCACAGCCGCTTGCCTTCTCAAGGTGGTCTGCCCGTTCAAGGAGGCCCCGGGAACTGAACCTGGGGTATCCCATGTGGTAAACCGGCGCCCTACCAATTGAGCTACAGCCGGCTCCGATTTTACCTATTTTGAATGTAGAAGAATATGGGTAAGGAAAGGAGCTTGGCAAAATTTTTTTACAGTAAAATATCTCCAAACCAAAAATAAATAAAGAGAAGTAGCTAACCATAACCATCATGGTATTCCATACAGCAATGCTTCTGATGAAGGAACTCACTTCACAGCAAATGAAATGTGACAATGGCCCGTGTTCATGGAATTTAGTGGTTTTCCCATGTTCCCCTTCATCCTGAAGCAACTGGCTTGATAAAATGATGGAATAACTGTTTGCAGACTCAATTACGGCACCAATTGGGTGGCAGTACTTAGCAACACTGGGGCAAAAATTCTCCGGAAAACTGTCTTGGATCCAATCTTTAGTGCTCTGTCTCCACAGCCAGGATTCATTGCTCCAGGAATCAAGGGGAGGAAATGGAGTGCTAGTGTTCTGCTAGAAAAATGTTTTCTTCCTGATTTCATAACCCTATGTTCTGCTGGTCTAGATATCTTAGTACTAAAGGGAGGAGTGCTTCCATCAGGAGACCTGCAATGATTCCATTGAACCAAAAACCAAGAATGCCACCCAATCACTTTGGACAAAAATCACCAGTACTGACTGGGGTGATTGGTCTTGATTACCAAGGGGATATTGTAATGTTACTACACAATGGAGGCAAATAAGACTATGACTGGAATGCAGGAATTCCCTTAGGGCTTCTTTTAGTACTACAATTCCCTGTGATTAAAGTCAATGGAAAACTACAACAACTCAGTCCAGGCAAGACTACTAATGGCCCGGACTCTTCAAGAATGATGGTTTGGGTCACCGCACCAGGCAAAGAACCATGACTAGCTGACGTGCTTGCTGAGGGTAAAAGAAATATGGAAAGGGCAATGGAAGAAGGTGGTTATAAATACCAGCTAGGGCCACATGACCAGTTACAGAAATGAGGACTGTAATTCTTGTGTGCTTCTAACTTATTTTGTTATGAATATGTTTGTGTATGTGTAGCAAATATCGGTGTTCTTACTTCTCTTGTCCCTTTATCATAGAAGTTGTTTTAACTTTATGTTATAGTATTTAAGTTACAGGATATCAAGGATAAGAGTTAATATCACCCAAGGACTTACCTCCTTTTCTGGGAAAAGGGTCAGTGTGTTTTTGGTTGTATGTCAGCCTGTTGTATTATGTTATATGAAAATATAAATGTTTCTGTCTTCATTTGAAGATTAAGTATCATTTAAGTAGATGTGTAGTGGTACCAAGTTGTCAAGGGGTAGAATGTGACAGTTACTTTTGTGTGTCAACTTGGCTACCTTACGTTGCCCAGTTGTTTGGTCAAGCAAGCACTGGCCGGATCATTAGTGTGAGGGTACTTCATAGATAGATTTTGCATCTAAACTCAGTATACTATAGGAGTATCTTCATTCAATCAGCTAGAGGTTACTTAAATCAGAACTGAGAATTTCAGCAGTCAGAATGAAGAATTCCTGCCTCTGTTCCAGGTAGCCTGTTTCTCCTGGGGAATTCAGCTTCACCTTCATCAGCATTTCCAGCTTGCAGTATGCCCCATCGAATTCAGATTGTCAATCCCTATTGTTGTGTGAGTCAATTCCCATAATAAATATATATTCTGTTATTTCTGTTTCTTTGGAGAGCCCTGGCTAATGTAATAATTATAGACTATAACCCCCTTATGAGAATGGTCATATTTATATTTTATATTCTAAGGCTTAGAGAATCAATCATAAACATAACATGATAAAATATTTTGTTGATTGGGTTGATAGAAAAGCATTGAATAAATGAATGAGGCAATGAATTAATAAATTCATCGAACAAACAAGATATATGGCCTATAAATAATGTACTCACAAAGTACACCCAAGTACTTAAAAAGGTAAATGTAGGGAGAATCATTGTCTCTCCAGGTGTGCCCCACATTTTTAACTTAACATTGGATATGTCCAGTGTTGAGAAATGAAGATCCCTTTTATTTTACAATGAAGTCATTTTATCAATTACTTTTCCTATTCAATTAACTATTTAATTAAAATGGAAGAAGGAGAAAAGAATGAAGTAAAGAGAAAAAAAGTCACTAAATTCCCAGCAGGGAATACTGCCTATCTTTTGTTACTTAGTTTGTAATCATACAAAATGGAGGAACAGAGCTGTCATCCATATTTTGCAATCAAGTGCCAGATACAGGGTCATGATTCCATTCTAGTTGGAGTATTTTCCATTATTCATATTACTTAATAAACTGTAACTTGAAAGGGCATCTGATAGGCTTTTTCACAATGAATCAAAGAACTGCTCTGCTTTCCTCCCTTATTATGCATGCTACATTTGGCACTAATGAAGCATAACCCCTAAGCTGATACTGTCATAAATGAAAGAGATATCATGTCATATCTTCTATTTATTTAATCAGCGACTCATGGCTCACACAAAACACATTGATTGCCTCACTTTATTTTTGACAAATGATGGGCATTCCTGTTGATATCTTTTCTAATAGTTTCCTACAATATGCATATTTTAGGTATTAAGTATGAATGAAATTACTAGGAAAAATCATTTGCACTGTCAAAGGAACATTTAATTTAGGAAGTGTAGCAAGGATAATCCTATTATTCTATTTTATAGAATTTAATATACCCTCCCCTGAAGCAAATACTGGATTGGTATTTGAAATGCATATTTTTAAGAAGTGTAATATCATGTAATATTATTTTCAAGGAGATTTTCTTATTTATGAAAAAAATTCTAGATAATCAGTTGTGATAAAAATACACAATCTCCTCTGTAAGTAGGACTTCTTCTTCATTAAAAGGACTCAAAATGAATAATGCATCACAAAAGAAACGTATGCATTTCACTAACAGTAGTCACCATCTCTAATTGATTAACACTAGTCAATTCAATTGAAATAAAATTCAAGCATATGTTAGTATGTTATAGGAAATAAATGGACTTTACTATTTATAGAAGCATGTGAATATAAGTAATACAAAATGTGATTTTTCATATAACAAGTAGTGCCTTCTTAAACTCTTTTAAAAATGCTAATATGGAAATAAATTTTTTAAAATTGTCTCCACAAATAGAATTCCAAGAATATGAAATTATTTTTAAATTTCCACTCTGAGTAGAAATAAAACTTTCACCCATAAGAGTAGAAAATAAGTTGTGTACTCATATGCACATACATACCCAGTACTGGGTAAATATAAATCTTATGTTTTACAACATGACTTGCATCTTTATAATTGATTGCCAGCCAGCCTGTTTACTCAATAAACCTTACATGCTCATTACACTGTAAATATTTCATTTGGAAGTGAGGGAAAGTACTTGAAATAGGATCATAGCATACTCCAAAATATCATGTACACATTATTATGAGGAAATTTTATCATGAACTACCATAATCAAAACAGAGGTATAAAAGCTATGGTAAGAATAGAGCAACTAACCTGAATCTTGTTCTGTAAATGAATGCCTAATAAAAAAAGTTATTAAAAACACACATAATAATAAAGTTATTATATGCCAATGACAACATCAAAATGAAGAGAGGACAAACATCCCAGGATAGAAAATCTATGACATGGCTCTCTTATTAAAGAGAATCATGCTCAAGGATTTTTACAGCTAAAATAACCACACATAAATGAATAAAAATGAACATATATAATTTAACAAACAATTTAAAATGGACCCAAGATTGACATTTTCACATATATATGAATTTGTGAGGTTTTAAATATTTGCTTTAAGGAAAGTAAAATTATGGAAAGTAAAAATTACTTTATGCAATTAAATGATCAATTTCAAGTAAAAATTAGCTTTCTTTTCTTTCATTTCTTCAGCTATGCCAGTCAATCTAAATAGTGTAAGTCACTGATTTAGGATCTGGTGTGGCTATTATTTTCCTAATTCTGTAGGGTGCAGTTCATTCAATTCTTTGTTTTCATTGCACAAAAGGTTGGAAAGTCCCCAAGAGACCATCTGTCTTTGGCTTTGCGTCAAGCTGGTCTGTTCCTAAATAGCATGTTGTCAATTCCATTACATTGGAAATCAGAATAAGTCCATTCTATTTTTGGCACATTTCTTCTGGGCTAGCTTCCTCATTTGTAAAATGAAGTGCTAAACTGCAACCACAGGTCAAAAATCCATAAATTCCAAATAATCCAATACTTCTAACTTTAGAACTTATTTCCAAAGAATCATCGACCAGAATTCAAGAATGTTCAATAAATGTGCATATTTTTTCCGTATATAAACACAATCTTATCAAATACAACCTTTCTCTTTTGTAACCAAACTCTATTGCTGCAAAAAGTCCAGTTTTTCCTATTGTAGTATCATAGATCATTGAAAATATCATCTACAATTTCCCTTCATAAGTTTTCCAAATTCAAGAAAGCTCTTATAGGTTCATTCTTTGGCCTTCACTTTTGTAAACAATCATATTCTGTTAAATTTTATATTCAATCTCTATTTCAATTCCTCTTTAGGATTCCCTTTGTTAATCCATTCCGACTCTCAAATTTCTGGGGACTTTGATTTTATCAGGAATATCATTTCCAAGAGCTTTTATATCCTATTGTCTTAATACAGTCAGCATGATATCAATCCTCCTTCTAAAATGATTGAAACATTGTTCACATGCCAATGGATTGTTTGACACCTAAATTCATCAATGATGTAGTTGTTTCACAGCATCCCTGACTGTTTAGATCTGACATTTGAAAAAAAATCATTCCTTCATGTCTTCATAGAATAGATATTCCAACAAGTGTATTGATATGAGGAAAAGTAAGTGTTTCAGTGTGTAGTATCAAGAATGAAACCAAAATATGGTTGGCTGCTTACTTGCTCTGAATTTGTATGGCTTGCTAGTCCTCATTCACTTCCTATACATATATAGTAATAGAGATCATACCATTTTCATGAGAATTCTATGAAATAAATCATATGAAGTGCCTAGAAGAGTATCTGGGTACATGGTTATTGCTCTTTACATACATTTTATTATTGTATATAATTATATAAATAATTAAATATAAATAAAAATATATTCATAATACCTTATTAAATTATATATACCATTATGTTTTAGATATAGATGATTGATATTCTTTAATGGTACATTATATAATGTATAATTATCATAGGAACCATAATACACTTTATATTATTTTATATAATTAGAGAAAACAAATACTATACCCCTGAGATTACACTCCACATGTTTAAAATATTCCATTTGATATGGGAAATGTGCTTGAAATGTTATTTTGTATTCCAGATGTTTATAAAGTGAAGTTAAATTCCTTTCAATAGGTATTGCTTTATTGAAAAATTTTAAAAATCACATTAACTGAGAATACATGTTTTACACAAGTACAAATGTTACTGAAAGGGTAAATTATCCTCTCTACAATAGAAAAATATAAACATGTTGATTTGTAGGTACTGCAAAACTTTGTTGTCCAAGTACATTGAATCACAAATGATTTTTTGGTTATTTTTATCATCAGAGCACTAGTGTATCAGCAAGCTACATTTCTGCTTTGCTATTTTAAAACATATTCCATTGTCACTGCTTCTTAGTGAAATCCAAAACAACATAAAGAATCAAGTCCCAGTTTTATATCTGTAACAAATCAATGCAATACACAATTCAATAAACATATTAAAGAACTGCTCTATTCTAGATACCTTCCTAGGTACTAGGGACAAAATTTTGGCAAATAAAAGCTAGAAGAGTTCAAAATCTAGTAAAGGCAATAAGAATAAAGAATGGTGCATTGAATTTTGAACAAGAAACAGAGATAGCAGATATTAGTGCCAAAACTTATCTTAAGGTATATTTTTGGATCTATAAGCAATTTTGTGTTCCTAGATCCTAAAATATAACTGTTTCCTATAATGTCTTTTGAGGTCTTATAGCATTTGACCATTCAAGGATCTTCTTTCTAGGCAAAAGAAGAAAAGCAGTAGAAGCAATAGAAGGTAAACAGTATGGTAATAGCCTTAGACATGTTTTTGTGGAATCCATTTTATCTATTGAGTATAAAAGGAAATAAAGATAAATCTGTGAACTGTGGTTTCCTACAAGAGTAGAAGATAAGATTAAGAAAGCATGGTAAGATTTGGTAATGTTTCCAAGTGAAAAGCTAGGCATTGTATTGTCTGAGCACAAGTGCTTTACATCCTTGGTTAATTTTATTCCTATATATTTGTTCTTTTAGTTGCTATTGTAAATGGATTTTTTCCCCTGACTTCCACCTCAGATTGCTTATTACTAGTGTATAGAAAGACCACTGAATTTTTCATTTTAATATTGTGTCTTGCCGTTTTGCTGAACTTGTTTATTAGCTCCAGTAGCTTTGTTGTAGACTTTTAGGGACTTTCTAGGTATAGAATCATATCATCTGCACCTAGCAAAGGTTTTGCTTCTTCCTTTCCAATTTTTTGGATGACTTTTATTTCTTTTTCTTGCCTGACTGCTCTTAGTATTGTAGATGTGTGTGTTTCTCCCTTCAGTTTTTCCAGTGTTTGTTTCATGTAATTTGGGGCATCCTGGTTAGATACTTGTACATTGATATTGTATTTCTTTCTGGTCAATTGCCCCTTTTATTAATATGTGATGTCCTTCTTCGTCTCTCTTAACATCTTTGCTTTTAAAGTCTATAACATGTGATATAAGTATAGCTACTCCAGCTTATTTTTGGTTACTCCATGCATGGAATATTTTTTCCAGCGTTTTACTTTGAATCTATTTGAATCCTTAGGTCTAAAGAGAGTTTCTTGTGCACAGCATATAGATGGCTCATATATTTTCTTGCCCATTTTACCAGCCTGTGTCTTTTGATTGGGAAGTTTAATCCATTAACATTCAATGTTATTACTGTAAAGACAATTCTTACTTCACCCATTTTGACGATGGCTTTTATCTGTTATATCTCATTTTCACAACTATTTTTACACTTTTAGTTACTTTTACTGATATAATTGTCATTTCTAGACTCTCTTCAAAGTCTCTCCTGCTCTTAATTTTCATGCTGTAGCATTCTCTTCAGTATTTCCTGCAAAACCATTTTCGAGGTTGCAAACTCTCAGTTTCTGTTTATTGGTGAGTATTCTAAACCCACCATTATTTTTGAAAGACAATCTTGCCTGATGTAATATTAGTGGCTGGCAGTTTTTCTCTTGCACTATTTTTAATATATCATACCACTGCCTTCTTGCCTCCATGGTTTCTGATGAGAAATCAGCACTTAATCTTATAGGGCACCCCTTGTATGTGATGCATTGCTTTTCTCTTGCTGCTATCAGGTTTCTCTCTTTATCTTTAGCATTTGACATTCTGATTAGTATGTGTCTCAGAGTAGTTCTATTCAAATTTATTTGGATGGGAGTACGTTGCATTTCTTGGACACAGATATCTATATCTGTTTTGGTCAGCCACAGGCGTGCCTTTTGAAATATACCAAAGATTGGTCGGTCTTTATAAAGGGTATTTATTTGGGGTAGAAGCTTACAGTTACCAGGCCACAAAGCATAAATTTCTTCCCATACCAGAGTCCACGTGTTGGAGGAAGATGGCTGCCGACGTCTCCAGGGTTCAGGCTTCCAGGTTCCTCTGTT
>PVKH010031302.1:0-12346 GCA_004027955.1 Chaetophractus vellerosus
AATAAACAAATCATTGAAAAAGACATCCTTTAATTCACTTATCCTCCCTAAGTCACAGTTTTCTTATGCATAAGACGATAAAATGCAAACAAATATTGCTCAAGTTCCAGTGAGTTTTGAAATCCCTTGAGATTATACCTGTTTCAGTGGTTTAGATGTAAGGAAAGGAGAATTCAAGAGCAATGATTCATTCATTCATACTCCAAAGTATCTTCTTCACACAGATTTAAGCCTTTTTCTCCCTTTTTATTTTCTACAGCTAAATTTTAATTCAATTTCCCCAACTGTACCTCTTAAACAGTTTGGATCTGTACTAATATTCTATTATATGTTTTAATAATACAGGTTAGACATAGAATGGTCTAAGAGGTGATCTAATCAAACCCTATCACTGTGCAACACTTTATTTTCTACCTCTGTAAGTAACATCCTACTAAATGCAAAAGTCTTTAGATAACTGAACAGAAAAGCTAGTAAACCTGACTATAGAACCAAGTATCTGAATTTCCTCCTTTCCCCCTCCCTTTTACTTATCTTTGAGAGTAAAAATTATTAAAAGAGAAAGAAATTTATAAAATAACTTTGTGTGACACCCTTGAGGGAATAAATATGCCAACGAATGTAGAAACTTTAAAATCAGGTCTAAATTTTTCCTCCCTGTGGTTTTTCCACATTTTAAGATCAAAGTTTTTAAATTGTTTCTTCTTTAAAACATTTCTTTCTGTGCCAATATCAGGGTTTTGAAGAGCCCATATTTCTTATAACTAAATCCTACAGTGAAGTTGAAATTATGTATCGTTTTGATTTTTACATTTGATTCTTTTTCAGTGGGGAAAGTTTCCTATTTCCTTTAGAACAAGCAACCACTTCCCCTCTGTATTAGTCAGCCAAAGGGGTGCTGATGAAAAATACCAGAAATCTGCTGACTATTATAAAGGGTATTCATTTGGGGTAGAAGCTTACAGTTACCAGGCCATAAAGCATAAGTTACTTCCCTCACCAAAGTCTATTGTCACAAGTTGGGGCAAGATGGCTGCTGATGTCTGCCAAGAGTTCAGGCATTTTGCGCTCCTCTATTCCTGGGATTCTGTTTCTCTCCAGGCTCAGCTGCTCTGCTCTCTCCACAAGGCCAGCTATAGACTATCAGGTGAATGGCTCTGTCTCTCTCCCTGGGGCTTCTGCCATGTCTAAGAAGCCATCTTTCTTCCTCTGTGTTCTTCTTCAGCTCAAAACTCCCAACTCTGTCCTTTGCCATGTCTCTTCTCTGTGAGAAGGGGCAGGAACTCAATGCCCTATTGTTGTGGTCCAATCAAAGTCCTAATCATAATTTAATCAATTAAAAGTGATACCTCTGACAGACCAGTTTACAAACATAATCCAATAACTATTTTTGGAATTCACATAACAATGCCAAACTGCAACACCTTCCTTGAGCCATCATTCCTTAGAGTTAATATATCGACTTCTCTTTGTTTCTTTCATTTCTATAAGGGAAGGTAAAAAGGTAAATACAATTAGATACAGCTAATCTGAGTCACTGCCTAAACTTGTAAGCATTGTCATTTTCTAAATAAATTGATTTTACATAACTCCTTCTATGATTAATAGAATCAACTTGTTTAGAGTTTACCTCAAAAAGTAACCTAGAAAAAGGACATTTTTCAGTTATCCAGTAACCATATCTTGTTATGAAAGAAGTCTTTGAATTTTCACAAATTGGTAGGAATACCTGGGTAGGCAGCTGTTTCCTGTGAAGTACAGAAGCACAACAGTGGTACATCAATAATATTGGTGGCAGACAATTTAATTGTTCAATTTATGTCCATTCTGAATCTTGCCTATCTTTAATATCATCTGACAGCATTTGTGTTGCATGCTAATTGAGAATGCTTTGATAAAAATGAAAACTGACATAACAACTTTTTAGTTTAATAGAAATATCATGAGTATTACAGATGGAGAGAGACAGAAACGGTGGAGAATGGAAGAAAGGACTCATTCTGTCTTTAGTCTTAGATATATTTTGTATATAATACAAATATATCTGATCTTTATTCTAGGAAAGAATGAAAAACAGACTAGGTCTCATCCTTGGTTTTTGTAATTAGATACTTTCCTTCCTCTTCTACTTCAAAAAAGTTGTTCTATAATGTCCACAGGGCATAGACTGTTATGAGGAAAATTGCTGGGAATTTTATTTGGAAAAAATTCTGCTAAAGTTTAGACCCAAAGAAAGAAAGACAGTTTCAGTGATATTCTTATCTGCATTTTCTTTCTGTCTTGCCTCTGTGTCAAATTATAATAAAAGAGAGGTAAGAGATGAACAAAAAATACAAATTGCAAATAACAGAAATAAGAGATCTTAATACATAAATTATTTATTGTTTAAAATGATAATTCTTTGCGCATACTTTGAAATAATTAACAATGATTTATTATTTGAACTCAGTTTTTCTTGTGTTTAAATTAGAGTCTTGTCAATAAAGGAAGCTTCTTTAGAAAGCACATTAAGGCTTTAAGTCAACAGTATAATAATAGTAAGCATATTATGGTAGCACATCATTCTGACACAGAGGTTCCAACTTGCCCAGAGTCACAGGACTGTGAGTAGCAGAGCCTGGCTTTGACTCAGGTAAATTTGCTCTGAATCTATGCTCCTCATCAGAACATTATGCTGCCTCTCATATTGCACAAATATTCAACATTAAAACTCTTTGATCGTATTGCTGTTGGTTGCTATAGCAGGAATTATCTTGGGTTCTGAATGTGTTTGTGGTGCTGCAGTTGTAATTTGTGTAAGATAAAACTCTGGGAACCTGAAAAATAGAAAGAACCCAGTCATTCAGGTGTTCAGCTGTCATGTTAGTCCTTGGCCATCCATAAGGAAGAGGGTGTGGCTCAACATTAATTATAATATATTTAGTTAATCTTGGTGATTACTATTATTAATAAAATTGTACCTTAAAATAGTATTCAAAACACATTTTCAATATTGGATAGATTTATCCTCAATGAAGAAAATTACCCCTGAATGAAATATGTATACAAAGTTAGCATTGAGTCAAAATTAAAATATTTTCACAAATATGAAACTTGGGTAATAGTAGTTAACCAGGAAAATAATGCAAGTATTTTTAGTGGCATTAAGAGAACATTAAAAATTATATTTATATTCTTGTGAAAAATGGTTCATGGAACTTTAACAGTGAAGAGGAGATAGAATTTCACTTTAACATAATTTAGAAAGATATCCTCTGATGTGCTCTGGCAGAAAAAAAAATAACACATAAATCGATATTGACACAAGATAGAAAATACTAATCCCTAAAGAATTACCAGCAAGAGAATACAGGTTTGCAAATTTTTGGGAAATGGTCAAATAACATCTTTGGAATTTTTATTGAAGATAATAATAATAAATAAAATAGTTAAGAAATGACTTAACTGGGAATATTCTCACTGATCTGATTTTGTGATAATCAAGGTAAGCTAAACTTTTGCTATATTAGAAATCATGCATGTGTCCCCAGACCTTGTTTTTCTCCCTTGGTCTGGTTTTTAGAATGCTGGTGATAAACTAAGCCTGATTTATTATATGATCATCCTGTATGGGAAAGGACTGTAACTTTGGGTATCTTTGGTCAACCTTAAGAGATATAGCAGGGGGACGGATGTGGCTCTGGTGGTTGGGCATCTGTCTCCCATATGGAGGGACCTGGATTCAATCCCCAGGACCTCCTGGCAATAATTTTAAAAAGAGAAATATAGAAGGCGCATGGGCCACCAGATCTCATGCGCGGGTGGGCTGCCAGGCCTTGCGAACAGGTGAGCCGTCAGGTCCCGTCCGCGGGTACGCCTCCAGGCCCTGCATGTGGGTGAGCCACGCAGGAAGATGATGACATAACAAGAGAGTGACACAAGGGAGAGCCAAGAAGAGAAGCAACGAAAAACCAGGAACTAAGGTGGCACTGGCGGTAGGATGCTTCTCTCCCACATCGGAGATTCCTAGTGAAGACAGATGGAGAAGTATGAGAAGAGAGGGCAGGAAACAGACACAGAGAGTTGCCCAGTGAATGGACACAGATACAGCAAAAATGGGAAGGGGTGTAAAAATGGATAAAAGTAAATACATAAGTAAATAAATCCTTTTTAAAAATGTATAGGAGAGGAAGATATGGACTATAGTTAGTAGTAATATTTTGATGATACTCTTTCATGATTTGTTAACACATGCTTCACAACAATGCGGGGTGTTTGGGGGGTGATGTGTGGGAGCCCTGTATGATGTTATGCATGTTTGTTTTGTAAGTTCACGATTTTTACTGAACACTTATAGTTTATGTATGTTCATGCATGAGTAATATACTTCAATAAATTGTTTTAAAAAGAGAGATGACTTAAAATGATATACAATAGTTGTAGAAATTATTCATAAGCTACTTGCTCTTTCTAATTTCTTTATTCATATTTTCCATATCTGTTTTATACAGAAAACTGTGTGTTAAGGGTGAGATGCAGGGTTGAAATTCAGGTGAATTAGCATTTTGCAGTTAATTGCATTTCATCATCTTCAGAGAACTATACTGTTTTCTTTTAAAATAAGTTTTTTAAACCATGGCTTATTTTGTATACTGCAAGTTATCTAATTCGAAGTGCTCATTGGTTGGTTTATTTTCATTGTTATTCAGAAAAGCAGAGAGACATTTTATAATATCATTATGAAAAGAGTATACTGTTCCCAATTTACCAAAATATTTATTTTTCCAACAATTCCTGAAAGCACATCATAAACAACAGCTATTTGAACTCTTGAGAAGTTAAACATTATCATTAAAAAGTAATTTTTATTACAATAACAATTTTAATATTAAATTGCAGTTCTAATATAATTCTTCTATTCCATATAATCTTTCAATTTTTGAGAATTTCTTTCAGGTACTAGGCCAAAGAAACTGACTCTGAAATATATTTTGCTGGCAAAAGAAAGTGATTTTGAACAGCATTAAATTCCAGTTATTGGAATACAGAGATAAGATAGATTTCTCCTCGGTCCTATCTACTTTCACAACTATGAAAAGTACAGTGCTTGTTTTCAGTTATGATTCATCCATTTGACAGCATGTATCCTATATCTCACTATTTAAATACTCCTTTTTATTGTGTACATTAGCACAATGTCTGGAATCATGATGGGGGAGGGATGGGGTATAGCCTGCTTCATAAGAGCTGGGAAGTTGGTAATGTTCCCTCCAACCTGTTTTCTCTTTGTCTCATTTTTTTTTTCCTTTTTGAAAAATTTATGTGATATTATGAGCTTGCAGCTGCATGTCTGAGCATGAATTCCTTGGTTTGTAATAAAATAACACATACCTTAGAATAACATTGCTTTGAAAAGAAGATGACAGAAGTCCTGTTGGTTTGGTTTTAATGCAAATTATAGTTCCTGTATCCTTTGGTTCATGTCCTATTTTTGAGTTGCCTGCCTATTTTTTCCTAGGACAGAGAAGAAAACTTATTTTGAGCCCATAGGCAAAATAAATATAAACATACCAAGCTCAGTAAATATTATTTTTCCCAGTAAGGAAGTATACATATTTGTAGTTGAATTGCCCTCCACATATATTGCCAGAAAAAAACCTTTTATGCTGCTCCAGTGAATTCTTTAAAGCCTAAGACTCCTAATTCTGGGTGTCATCACAATGACATAGTAAAGTACATATAAATTATAGGAAAGAGTAATCATATAGTCTGCCAGTTTTTATTTGGGAATAGGGCAAATAGTGATGATCTTTTGCAAGCTTGTTATTGTATTTAACAGATAGTACTCTGCAGAGTAACTGGCAGATCTTTTAGGTGGTGAAAAAATGTTTGACAAAGATCTTTCGTGGCTGTAACTTCATATCCATTCCCAATCCCCTCTTCCCTTTTATCCCTCCACTGTAGAGATAGGAGCTGCTAACTATTCACCTTCCCAGCCTCTAGCATATCTAGTCATGTGACAATTTTCTGGAAAGTGAGGCACAAATAAAATCTGCTTAGTGGTTTCTATGGAAGTTTTTGATGACCTGATAAAAGGGAAAGACACTGCTTCTTTCCTCCCTTTGTGCTTTGAATGGGATGTAATATTTGCCCCTGCAGGACCCATATTCTGAACATGAGGGAAAGGCCAAGAGAATCACTGAGAACATATTGTGTGGTAGACGTGGACATGCGTATTCCCTTCAAAGAAGGACTTGCTGCTATCTGTACAGAGAGCAATCAGCAGTCAGCCTCCAAACGTCAGCTCTTCAGGGTCTATCCTAGTTGCTGAGAGCTGCCTGGCCCGAGTTCACAATCTTGCAATGACAGAATGAGTTGGGGTATAAAAGCCCAGCCATTTCAGCCGAGTTCCTAAACGTGGACACTCTGACAGGCAATAATCACTCCAGAGTTCTCTACCAGATTGGCTGAGGTTTATTGCGTATGCACTGCAGAAGTTTTTATTTTTTTTTAATTTTTCCTGCCCAATCCTGCTATCTCCTACTACTCTCCACTGGTATTCATTCATATTAAATATCTTATACCCCAAACTCCATCTCAGCATATCTTCCAGGAAACCCAACTGTCAGTAAAGAAAAAAAAAATCATTGTCACCTACTCCCAGACTTCTTGGTATGTGAAAAAAACAATTTATTCAAACCGTAGTTACTTACAAAAGTTCACAGCTCCTTGCTGCCAAATCATTCCTAGCTGTTACATTGAGATAGTTCCAGAATTTGTTTCCTTAAGTATTTTCACATACATTATTTTATTTAATTTTCACAAGATGCAGGTGCTATCTTCTAAATTACTTGAACCAGAAAAAACATCAAATCTCATTTGCTCCAAAGTCTTATTTTATTAAGAAATCTGAGACTTAGGAATGTGAAAGAGACTTTCAGTAGATCCCAATCAAGAGACCAAGTAAAAAGCCAAATCAAACAATTATTTACTGATTTATTCAATTTAGTTTATCACAGCCTGTTTATTAACTCCTCTCATGTTAAACTGTGGTGTAGTGCAGTTGTTCTTCAATGTGGTCCCCCAACGAGCAGCATCAGGTTTACCTTGCTAGAAACTGAGTGCAAAGTTTTGGTCCCCACCACAGACCTATTGAATCAGAAATTCTGTGGGATGCGAGGCCTAATAATTTGAGTTTTAACAAGAGCTCCTGATGATTCTCATGCATGCTAAACTTTGGGGAGCACCAGCCTAGAGGAAGATCTACTGTTGATAGGAGAAGACACAACAGCTAGGTTCTATCCAGATCATCTGCAAAATAGTTGTGTGATCTTGACACTGCTACTCTCTGGGTCTTAGTTTCCTTACTGATAAAAGATGGGGTTGGAGTAGATCAGTTTTTTGGAAACTTTCAAAGCAGTGTACCCTTTGTTTGAATGCATGAACTACTATGCAGAAGACCCGTACTTAAAACAAATAAAAAGGTTAATGGTTGAAGCATAATGTGTCCCAGGAATCCCTTACAATCAACACTCCCACAGACTCCCATTACCACTTTCTATCATTGGACACAAAGGGACCCCAGCAAATTTGCAGGGATTTTTTGATGCATCCTTTGAAAACAACATAAACAGCTAAGTAATGAGGTTACTTTAAGCTCTTAGTCACCAACCCATGTGAGAAAATATCACCAGGTGAGACCATAAGTGTATATTCTTTGTCTAAATTTTTAAAAATTTGTAAATGATTTGTTACTTTCCCAAAAGTATGATAAATCCGTGCTTATAAAATGCTTTCCCCACCTAGGAGCATGTTATTAAATTCAATAATCATTGATTAGCTTCTTACTTTTTGCCTGGTTGTCTGCTAGGTTCTGTGTTGACAAATTTTTAGGAAACTCATTTATATAAAAGTATAAAAAAGTCAAAATTTCCATCAATCTATGTATAAATTTTCACAGATTTCAAATGAATATGGCAATAATTGGTACAATTTACTATAATATATCATTTCTTAATTATGAAAAATGCCAAAGTTACAAACCCCTAAATTAAATTAAGCACTCTAGTTATAGGAATCAGTTATTCAAGGATTAAATAATAACAACTTTTAAAACAAAGCCCTACTACTTGCATTTTAAAAGTCATTCTGCCTGCCTGCTTTGTCTAAACCTATGCTAATACAGCACCCATCTGGGAGTGTTCATATGGTTAAAAAAGGAATCAACAAATGCTTCTTCCCAGTCATTATCTCTTAAATGCCCCTTAAATGAGAATTCAAGGCCCTGACAGATTATTTAGACAGAAAGTTTGAAAAATTGTTTTAAACTAATTGAATTTCTTTTGAATATTTTAATGTAGCAACAACTGCTTTGTGTGTAGATGATCTTTTTTTTTTTTTAGTAAAGAGAACTTTCAAGTGCATTATATAATAAGGCTAATAACATTTTGCCATAAGCTTTCCTCTATTTCTTGTTATTAGACTTAGGTAACCTGGATTCTGTAAGCGTGATGTTTAGATGGGCATTGTGATGGTTTGAAATGATATATATACCCCAGAAAAGTATGTTTTTAAGGTTAATCCGTTTTTGTGAGTGCGGACCCATTTTAAAAAGGCTCTTTTGATGAAAAGGATCTTAATTTAAATTAGGTTGTGACCCACCTCATTTAGGATGTGTCTTAATTCTTTTACTAGAGTCCTTTTTAAGAAAATGAAATTTGGAGAAAGAGAGAGAAAGCCAAGGGAGCAAAAAGCTGGAAGCAAAGAAACCCAGAAGAGAAGGGAAGACCAGCAGATGCTGCCATCTGTCTTGCCATGTGACAGAGGAGTGTGGGATCACTGGCAGCCAATTTTCAGAAAGAAGGTATCATCTTGCTGATGTCTTGATATGGACATTTACATGGTCTCAGAACTGTAAGCTTTTAAGTTAATAAATTCCCATTGTAAAAGCCAACACATTTTATGGCATCTGCTTTGAGCAGCTTAGCAAACTAGAATAGACATTTTACATATTGTCTGCAACCATAACAACATTTCCTTTATTATAGATGAGGGAACGGAAATGCAGGAAGCCTATGTGACTCTAAGGTACCACAAATTGTAAGTAAAGGAGACTGAATTTGAGCCCACATTTGCCTATGGGCTTCTGGACCTGCTTCCATCAAATGCCAGCAATATGACTGAATGAATCAATAACTCACACCTGGGAAACATAGGAGACTGGGAAGGAAAGCATGAGCTCTTACAGAGAGTGGATCAAGGTTGCAAATTGAGCGTATCTGTCCACCTCCCATCTTACTTCAGATCTCCTTGGAATTTCAGAAAATGGCATTTTAAAAGAATAAACTTACAAGGTTTCTGTTTCTGGGATGATGGTGTGAGAGGCTCCAAGGACCCATTCCTCAGCAAAACAAGCAAAGCTGGTAAAAACTGTAAAAAAAATTTAGAGTATAGAAAATTTTCTAAAGGCATACAGCAAATGAAAAATCATTGATGGATGTTTTGGGGTTAGGGAGAGGGAAAAACAGGTGTAATAGGGGGGCATTTTTTTGGGACTTGGGAATCATCCGAATGACAATGCAACAATAGACACAGGCCATTATAGATCCAGCCATAATCTACAGAGCCAAATGGGAGAAAGTGTAAACTACAATGTAAACTATAATCCATGCTTAGTGGCAATGCTCCAAAATGTGATTATAAATTGCAATGACTGTACCACACTGATGAAAGATGTTGCTAATGTGGGAAAATGTGGGAGGTGTGGGGAGTGGGGTATATAGGAACCCCCTATATATTCTCTGTAATATTGTGTAATCGAAGTATCTTTTAAAAAATATTTTAAAAGTAGGGAACAAAAGAATAGTGTAAGAGTCTATGGCATTTGAACATGACCTATTACCCACACCCAAACTCAGCTTGATGATAGCACCACTCTGAGTGGTATGTCCAAGAGGCTGGGCTCTACCTCATGCATGGCAAGCTGAGAATACTTGGGCCATGGCTGCCCTTGCCTGATTTCATTCAGAGGGCAGAAATACCACTAGGAGAAGAAAACTGAGAAGATTAGCAGTTACTGCCTTACTAGAGCCCAGATTAGTGGCTGGCTCAAGAGTTTCCCCAGAAGAGGCAGTCCATATGTAGAGTTCTGAAGCTCTATACAAAGGAATTGAGTTTATTTGAAACACTGTGAAGGAGAAGTCAAGCTTAAGGGTACTCTTGAAAACAACAGCTTCTCTTAATTAAGAATAATCAGTTAAGGAAGTAAAGAAAAGTAGGAAGAAAGTGACTCATTAAATAGAAACTATAGTAAAGAGATAGAAATTATTAAAAAGGACCAAATGGAAATTCTAGCTTTGAAAAGAGAAAAAACTGAAATGAAAAATTCATTAGAGGAGCTCAGCAGTGAATTTGAACTGGCAGAATAAAGAACCAGCAAATTTGAGAGAGATTGAGATTATGCAATCCAAAGAATGAAGAAAAATAGAGTTTCAGAGAAATGTGGGAATCAGGATAATTGTTAATATTAAGAAACAAACTATCAAGTACTATAACGATATTTTAATAGCATTGGTAAATGCAATAGTCTTAAAATCCTTAAATACACTTAGAAGTTATGGAAAAATAGCTTATTCCAATTCTTTCCCCTGATGTGGCAAGCTTTATTTCCATTTCCTTTATCTGGAGAAATGTGACAAAATATATGCCACCTTCCATAATTTAGGACTGATTTAGGAACTTGTGGGATTGTGAATGTTCTCAGAGTCAGTTCTCTCAGTTTGATAGGGAAACTAAGCCAAGTATTATTAAGCTAGTTTGTGACTTAATAATATGAAATTTGCTTAAGCTTTTGTGTTAGTATTGATGTACTTTTGTAGCTAACAAACCAGCTAAATTACAAATAAAGCAGCATAACAGTTTTTAAGGATATATTAACAAATAATATTGGAAGAGATTGCTGAGTTGATGTGAAGTTTGCTTTTGCAGCCATTTTTTTAAGATTTATTTTTATTTATTTATTATATATCCCCCCCCCTTTTCTGCTTGTTCTCGCAGTGTTCATCTTCTGCGTTCTTCTGTGTCCACTTGTCTCCCTCCGCTGTGGTGTCCCGCTGAGTCAGCTCACCGCGCATTGGCTTGCCCTCCTTGTGGGGGCTTGCTCTGCCTGTGGTGGCTTGCCTTCTCAAGGCAGTCTGCCTGCTTGAGGAGGCCCTGGAACCGAACCTGGGGCCTCCCATGTGTTAAATCGGCACCCTACCAATTGGGCTACAGCCGGCCCCCTTTTGCAGCCATTTGCACAGCAACTGTTTACATTATGAAGAGTGAGGGCTTCTGGGAGACTCTCTGAATTAGTATTTATAACTACTGCAGAATCTGACTCAACCTGATTGTTGGCACCCAGCTCCTATAGGAAATGTAAAAGTAGAGATAAAATCAGGGATCCTAGTTCTGCTTGATACCATGCATCTCCAGACCTCTGAACTTGAACTGCCTACTTTAGATTTCCCTGTTTTCACTCATCTTCAACACTTGGACTCACTCCTCCCAATCAGGAATTAGAGTGTTTTCATGTCTTCTAGAGAATAAGGAGCCTCAATCCATTTGGTTTTGCTTGATCTTATGCTTGATTATCAACGTATATCTTACCACATGCCCACCCACACCCTTACTCCTAGCGTCTTGGCCCATTATCATTTCTCTTCTCTGGAAAGTTTTAAATAAAACAATGGCATGCCCTGATTCACATGTACAATGTACAAGATAGGTCATTTTATTTGAAAATTTGTAAATATTGATATTTCCAGATATATGTACTTTGCATTAAGTTTAAGGAAGTGAAAAATTTGTCTGAAAACCTGTGAAAATATTTTACAACATTCAGCATCATGAAGGGAAAACATGGATCTTTAATAGTTGATTGATGTAACAGACTTCAGACTGCTTAATTTATAGGTGAAATATTAAGAAATAAATGCAGCTATATGGGTATGAAAATGTATATTTAAAGCTTTATCAAAATTTGGATTTTTAAAATAATTCTTGAAATGTGTTACTCTATAACTCTAAACTTCAAATGTGTAAGATTTCACATTACTTGTTTACTCATAAATCCAATATTCATTCATTTATTTATTCACTCATTCATTTGTTCATTCATTCATTCCAATACTTACTGATTTCTCACTATATGCTGTAGAAATTATAAAGCTGTATTAAATGGAGTCCCTGTTTTAGAGGAGTTCTAAAATGAGTCATACACATTACAAAGACATTACATGTAAGTGTGCATGTTCTTGCCCACAAAGAGTTTTTATTCTAATTCAGAATACTATTTATGATAATTTTAATAATAATAATATGAAAACAG
>PVKH010031303.1:0-12341 GCA_004027955.1 Chaetophractus vellerosus
TATTTCTTTTTAAATATATATTTTTTTGAAATGTGATTTCAGAGTGATACGTCTGATTCAAGTCCAACATCATAGAGCTAATTTTAACCTTTCCCTTTTCTGTCTTTATTTTTGTTTCTAGTGTTAGAGTATGTAGTCAAAATAGTCTTTTCCAAGTGATTAGGTTAGTTCTTCTGTGCTCCTTTTAGTGTGGTTATGCAGTTTATACTTCATTTTGTGTTCTCCCCCCAAAATTGGTTGATTTAAATGATCTACTTTTTAATTATTTGAAACATTACTGTTATTCTAAGTGTGAAAACTATACAGAAAGGTATATTCAGAGAAATGTCACCCTCCTCCCATTATTCCTTGTATTCCGTTCATTCTCCTGTTCTTTCTACCAATTCCCACCCCAGTGGCTCCTTCTTGGTGTCATTGAAAAGTCCCTCCATCAGCTCAGTCTCAGCTTGTCCTTATATACTACATTCTGTATCCCTCAGATTTCTTGTTAGTCCTCAAACAAGACAGGCTCATTCATGCCTCCATGCCTTTGCACACATTATCCCCTTGCCTAGAATGACATGTATTTTCTCTCTTCTTTGTTTTCCCTACTCTAATCATTCAAAACCCTTTTCATCTTTTTTCTCTATATGTACACATCTTTTCATTATCCTCCACACTCGTGTTTCATGCCCCACCCCCCAGCATTTAATAATTCTTTCCTGTTAATTTGTAGTTTCCATGGCACTGGTGTATGTATAGTAACTTTTATGCCATTTATTTTAAATCATTGATACACAGACTTGCCAGCTTCTCTCTATTAACTCCTCTAATACACGGACTTTATCTTTGCATTTCTAGCACCTAGTACAGTTTCTTGCACATATCAGTTATGCAGTATAGTAAATGGAGGTCAGTTCTTTTCATTTGTTTTTTTCTTTACTTCTTCTCTGTTCATTTCACTCATGATATAAGCCCCTATTAATAGAATGTGAATCCTTATAGTTTGATGCCCATGATCTTGGCCTTGGCATTTGCATAGTTGCTGCCTCTCTCAATTTATTGGACCCTGCCCTGATAATTTAATGGATTCTTGGGATCCCTGGTAAGTTATGATATCTAATTAAATTTTAGACATGTTATAGATTGATAAGATGAATCAAGGTGTAGAAACTGGGATAAACATACAGGCCTAGAAAGTCAAGGCTTGTCATATTTGTCTTCCTCATTTGAGCTGCTAAAATTTCTTCCTTGCTTAATCTGTTAGAGTGAAAGAAATTATTGCAATGGAAATACATCCCTTCAACAGTCTTTTAAAATCCCTTGATAGCTTTAAACATGTCATTATTTTTGTCCAGAAGGTAGGCTCAGTGACCTTCCAGATTGCTTCTTACATTACTTTCTATTCTGTAAGATTATCGAGCAAATTATTAAAATGTAGGGGCTTATTTTTACCAGTCTCTTCATCCATCTCTTGCTTTCCTCTTTCCCTCTGTATTGCATTCACTTCGTGCCACCCTTGCATCCTGTGAATCACAGCTCATTCTCCTAAGTCCCACCTGAAACTTGAAATGAAGGTTTGGTCGCAATGCACATGTCACACGGTAAGTAAAGGGGAGCTTGTGAGGGCACAAGACTTGCCACTCTATCAGAGCGTTTGATGACCAGGGAGAGTCAGCTGTTGCAAAGCATCCATTTAGTAACAAGGCCCATATTCTTTATTTATAAAAATTTATTAAAGTATTTTACTTTTGCATTAAAGTATAACAAGTAAGTAAACACCTTGATAGTTTTCTCAATTGAACATACCTGTGAAACCACCACTTCATCAGGGAGTCGAATTAGTATCCCCCGGAATTCCTTCTTCTACACCTGCCCATTCTCTTCCCCTACTTCCAAGAAAGGTGACTCCTATTCTGGCTTACCTTGTTTTACCTATTTTTGATCATTATAAAATGGAATCATACAGTATAAACTTGTACATGTCTGTCTTCTTTGACTCACCGTTGTTTGTGAGATTCATCCATGTTGTTGCTTTCGTTATGGTTCATTTATGTATGTATGTATTTATTTAGTTTTTGTTTTTGTTACATATCCCCCCCTTTCTGCTTGTTCTTGCTGTGTTCATTTTTGCGTTCTTCTGTGTCTGCTTTGTCTCCCCCCATTGCGGCGATGCGCTGAGTCAGCTCACCACGCAGGCGGCTTGCCCCGCTCACGGGCGGCTCTGCTCTGCTCGTGGGTGGCTTTGCTCTGTTTGCAGGCGACTTGCCCTGCCCATGGTGGCTTTTTTGTCCTGCCCACAGTGGCTCTGCCCCTCCCACGGCGGCTCGCCCTCTCAAGGCAGTCTGCCCGCTTGGAGAGGCCCCGGGAACCGAACCCGGGGCCTCGCATGTGGTGAACCGGCGCCCTATCCACTGGGCTACAGCCAGCCCCCTATTTAATTATTTATTCCCCCTCCCCGCCCCCGTTGTTTTTGCGCCGTCTGCTCTCTGTGTTCTTCTGTGTCTACTTGTCTTCTCTTTAGGTGGCACTGGGAACTGATCCTGGGACCTTCCGGAGTGGGGGAGAGGTGCTCAATCTCTTGTGCCACCTCAGCTCCCTGATCTGCTATGTCTCTTATTGTCTCTCCTCTGTGTCTCTTTTTGTTGTCATCTTTCTGCACCAGCTCTCCACGCGGGCCAGCACTCCTTCATGGGCCAGCACTCCTGCGCCGGCCAGCTTGCCTTTTCACCAGGAGGCCCCAGGGATTGAACCCTGGACCTCCCATATGGTAGATGGGAGCCCAATCGCTTGAGCCACCATTTCCCTTCATTTATATTTATTGCTGTATATCAGGGAAATTATAGCATATGGGCTGGCTCCCTTTTTTGTAAATAAAGTTTTATTGGAACACAGCCAAACCCATTAATTTACATATTGCCTATGGCTGCTTTCACACTCCAAAGGCAGGGTTGCATAGGTGTGAAAGAGACTCTGTGACCTTCAAAGCCTAAAATAGTTACTATCTGGCCCTTTAATGGTAAAGTTTGCTGTATAGTATTCAGTTGTATGAATATTCCACAGTGTATTTTTTCCTGGTGTTTGGCTGTTACAAGTAATGCTTCTTTGGGGCTTGTGTATATGCATTCCTGGAGTGGAACTGCTGGGTCACAGGGTATGCTGTGTTTTGCTTTATTAGATCTTGCTGAGCAGGTTCCCAGTTTTCATTCCCACCAGCAGAGTTAAAAGAGTTGAATTGCTCTACTTTCTTGCTAAAACTTGGTGGTGTCAGACTTTTCAATTTAACCGTTTTGATTAGTGTGTAATTTTATCTTGTTATGGTTTTAATTTGTATTTCTATGGTGATGAATGAGGATGGGCACCTTTTTATAAGTTAATTGGCCATTTTGACATCCTGTTTGGGGTGGCTTGTCTTTTTCTTATTGTTTTGTAGGAATTCTTTCTATATTGTGACTGAGTCCTTTGGTGGATCTGTGTATTGCAAATATCTTCCATTTGGTGTTTGTTGTTGTCATCGTTGTTTCCTTTTAACTAACCATAACTAATCAGCAGCATCATAGTGGCATAACATACACTGAAGAAAGTGAAATTAGACACAGTCTTTGTAGACCTGTGAATATTAGTGCTCCTTAACCTTGTAAAGGCACACCATACCCAGGAAACATAGCACTGTCTTGCAGCAAAGTGAGGCCTTCTTAATTAAGAGTGTGATTTGTTGTATTGTTATTTATCCTGGGGTCTAGATAAGGACAGAGTTCTTATCTTTTACTTATGAATATTAAAAGCAATTCTAGGGTCTGAGAGTCTCCAGTTCTATGGATGTGTTTGTTTAGCATTTCATGATATGCTAAATAATCAGATTTTTAAAAGTAACATGCAGTGTTAAATATTTAAATCAGATATGTGCTTTTTTCTGTTAAGAACTATTTCCTCAGATCCTGGAGTTTAGAGATTTTGGAAGCTAAGCTGATTATCTAGCTTGATGTTGCATCTTATTGAATAGGTGTGTGTTGTAAGGGGTAGACTACATGGTTTTTGAGGTCTGTTAAATAATTTCTTCTCCTCCCCCTCTTACCCCCCCCCCCCCCTTCTCTTTCCTCTCCTCAGCAGTTCAGGGCTTTATTTTCAAGTTTATTTATTTTGGTTTTGGGGGGTTGGATTTACAATAGATTCAGATGATCGTAACTTGAAAATACTTAGAGATATTCTAATACTACAGGTGTTACCTCTAATTTCTAATTTAATGTCACTGCTTACCTTAAAAATTTTGGTTTGCCTCTTTTAGAAAAAAGAAAAAGACTTGTGTTTTGTCAAAGTTATGCAAATATTCTATTTAGTGACATTTCTTATGCAAGTTAATTCTTCTTTCTTTTCTTTTCCCCACTTAGGTTATACATTATTCACATGGATGTTTAATTTATGTGGCCATGGCACAAGAATATAGTGAGTACTGTATCAGATTTCCTGTGATCTACCTGCGTTATAAAGTGTCAACTTCCTGTCTTTTAAATTTCTGATTGGAGCAGTGGAGATGTGCCACAAAGTTTAAATCTGCTTTTCACAAAGATCGATTCATTTGATCATCTGCTTTTTGAATATATGACTTTATATACACATATATCATGATAGGAATTTGTTTCATCTGCTGATAAACACAGCATTGCTCAGGCTATTTCCTGTAAAAAATACTAACTGTGGACATTAGGGTCCAATCCATATCATGCCTTCTGTCTATCCCCATTATGAGGCAGTTAAGGGGTTGAGAGACTGAGTCCTCTCCAAGATGAGCCCTGATAAAGGGCAGTCTCATCCCCTCCTTGTCCATGATTGATTTAGGGACTTGGGTACTTCAGCCCGTGTTGGGTGTTATCTGGCCAGAGGGATGATTTCAGAATGGTCCTAGCCAATGGGACTCCAGAGTAGGTTTGCCTGGCGCTTCTGGCCAGAGTCTTCTCAGGAAGAGGCTGCCTTTCTTCTTCTAGATGGTAAGTGCTGGTGTGAGGTCTGGTCCGGCTGTAGTCTCCTGGCTCCCAGCCTGAGCAAGAAGCCACACAGGGCGGAGGCAGTCGAGAATCACAGGGAAGCCAGCCCTGAAGCCTGGTCCTCCTCTGGACGTCCAAGTATTTGAGCCAATACATTTCTTTTTTGTTTAAGCCAATTTGAGTTGGAAGCCAAAACATCCTAAGTGATTCACTTAATCTCCATTTTATTTTTAGTAATCCATTGGTTTCTCCTTGGGGAATGTGAGAATAATTGCAAACCAAGGCAAAATAATCAAGTTAAATTAAACTGCCAGGGAGTGTTGGTGTTGACTGGCATCTTCTTCACTCTTAGCACTTAGCAAGCAGGTAATGGTTTAGTATTTAAAGACACAGAATAATATATATTACTTTCAGGTTCACTTTTTTGTTTCCTCAAGAAGGTTTTACCTTTTAATCAACCAAATTGGGTTATGAACTCTGGAAAGGGCCTTGGGTTGGCAGCTGTTTTATAGCATGACCTGAAAACTCTTTGTCATAAGGTGGATGCTCTTTTGTTACTGCTGAATCTATTCCCAAACTTTGAATTCCTTGTTTGCTTTTGTTCTTCAAAAATTATTATGAGTATTTCAAATATAAAAGCTATATAAGTAAAAATATAGCTAATGTCCATGTATATACCCTCTCACATACACACTAGAGAAATAGAATTTTACCAATTCCTTTAACAGTTAAAAACCTCATGTAATACTCCCTAAGAGCAGTTCCTTCTTTCTAATCCCAAGGAACCACTATCTTGAATTTGGTTTTTATCATTCCCATAAATTTCTTTGTGCCTTTTTTACTATATATGTGTAGTATGATTTTTGTATACTTTTTAAATTCAGGTAAATGCTGTATTATATGCATTTGTTGTATAAGTGATAAAGGAGTTTAGAAAAAATTCAGGATCACCGGAAGAGGCTATAAATTTGTTCTCAGACATTTGTCAAAAGATCTATCCTTAGGTGCCCTAGCGATCTGTAGTAAAATATTTTAGATTTTAAGTGTTTGGTGAGTTTAAATCAGTATGCTGTCAGCTTACTATGTATCTTACCTCTGGTACAAAGCTTTTCCTCCAGTACTTAGACTGCTTTGGATTTCGCCTTCTGTATCTGCTTCTGCACAACTGTGAAGGTTTGGAATATGCAGGGAACTTTTAGACCAACCATGTCATCGCTGAGGATTTCAGAAGGTTTAGCCTGTGGTCAGAATGCGAGTTTTGGGGCAAACTTAGCTAAACCATTGCATTTTTCTGTAGTGTGATTATTAGCCATCACGCCTACAAAGCTTGCTTCTGTGCTTTCTCAGTTTGTCAGTTTGTTACTTCTACTGATGGCAGCAATTATGGAAGATGCACCCATTCCTTGGATCTGTGAAATGTATATCATTCACTTATGTGCCTTCTCAGAAATCTTGGCTGTATTGTTATTTCCCTTTGTGCCTCAACATTGGAACTTGGAGATCATTTTGTATCATTTTTGTCTGAAATTCATCCATTCATTTAACTTTTGCATTCAAGAAACTCATCCTTTTACTGTTGGAGGATTCACATTACCCATTCTTGTATGTTGCTTCCATGGAACTGAATAGTCATTAATCCTTTCAACTTGCAAACCTCATGGCTCATAGTCTCAGAGTAGAAGATTTATGACAACCAAAACAGAATTTTAAAATTTTTGTCACTTTTTGCTTAAATGCTTAACATGTGAATAAAAGTAGTCAAAGGACCCTCCCCCCAATTCATATATTTTTCATCTAAACATCTTTTATTGAAATAGAATTTTAGTATTTTTGTGCATTGTACATACATTTTTTTGTTGTTGAAAGAAGTCCTTTTAATTTTATTTAAAATGTAACTTCCTTTAGCTTTTTTTCTCTCTTGTGGACCCAGCATCTTAAGTTAAAATGTTGCCAGTGTTAACACATAAAGTGGAAATACCTAATTGATTAGGTCCTTATGAAAAGGCTAGACTATCTCTCCCACGGGGGAGGTACCTAATGTTCAAAATGGTATGCCATTTCAGACATCAGACCAAGACCTAGGAAGGCGAGACATTTAAGCTAGAGGCCTGTGTTGTGTTTTATCTTTGATTTCTTTTTTAAACGTTTTAGTGGTATAAAATAGTTGGTTTTTAAGGAAAAAAGTTTTTGAAAAATCAGTTTAGTGAACTGATATTAGTCTGTTTTTATTTCTTGTGAAATGGTCTCTTGTTTTGTAAATAAATAATTTTCACAGTTGCGTTGTTCTTATACCGCAAAATGAAACTCTGCCTTTGAGGGGGGTGGCCCACTGGAGGGAACTTCTAGACAGTGACTCAGATCTGTAATTACGTCTTGGTCTCCGCACCCTTGTTGGCTTGAAAGAACTGGCCATAGACCATTTAGTTCGGGAGAGCAATATGTGAGTCATCTACACTGGCACAAATTATCCAGAATGCTACTAAATATTTTCTACACTTTATTCTGATTGAGAGGATTACAAAATGAGACTTCTTGTGTTTGAAAGTATTATAAAGGATAAACATAATATACATTTGTGAAAATAAATTTCTTCCCTAGTTAGAATGAGAAGCAGTAGACTAGCTATCATTTGTAAGCAATTCAGATTCCTCAGGTCAGTTTTAGAACATTCCTCTATGGTTTATACCCTTTCCTTTCTGAGGGAGGGAGTAACTGCTGCCTGTCTGCCAGTTCTCCCACCCGTACCTTTCATAAAGGAAAAGCAGGGTGCTGTCTTGCTAGCTGCAGCCTTGGCTTCACACAACTGAGGCTGGGGAAATCCTAGCAGCTTACATAGTGTCTATTTTGCTTCCTTCCTACTTGTGCAACCTGTCACTATCTCTCATGTTTAGGATGATGGAAATCTGAGATCTTTTCCATTTTTCAGACTGAAGGGTCAACAGAGACCTAACAGGTAATTGACAGTGAAGTGGGTGAAAGTCATTGTTGTGTGTTCATTAAATAAGTGTTTCATTATTTTCTGTTTCAATTTATAGAAAATTTTAAAAATAATCATATTCACTGTAAAGCTTTAGAAATCACTTAGGGCTAGAGATAAAAATGAAGACTTTGCCTAGATAGAGAGTAAGCCTTTTAATTAGTTTTTTTCTTTCAATTTTCTCTGATAGTGTATTAGGTGTTTATCTTACCGCGTCTGCTCTAAAGAGAAAAGGGCAAGCAGATTCATCTAGTCAGTAGCAAAAGACTAGAATTTCAGCTTGTAATGTGAGTTGACTGTTTAAAACGTGGATAAATCGATATTTTCAAATTGGAATACGTGTGCATGGGCATCTCAGAGGAATGCATATTTTGACAGCAAGTAGAACAAAGCCATTGGTTGCTGTGTAATTGTCTTTTGTAGGTGTAACCACTGTTTTGTGTCTGTGGGTGTCAGGTGCACATGCATGTGAGTTACATTGCCTTTTAGTCTAGGAAACTGCTGTTTGTTTGACATTGTCATGTTCATTTTGGAGTTGTTGAAAAAAACAGATGTTCAGATTATGCAATTATTGTTAGCACATCTGCTTAGCTTAAATTGCAGGATTTTAGAGTGAATTTCTCAGAAACTGGTAAAATATTTCATGTCAGTGAATACTTTTAATAAAATTCCTTACTACATGGTTAGTTAAGAGCTTTTCTCTAATATAAATCACAAAGACCTCTGCATTAACAACTGATCCATTTAGGCTGAGTTTATAAAGAGTACCAGTTCACTGGGAAGTGTTTGTCATAAGCGTTGTTCAGTACCCAGTAAACCTTTCACTTAATCTCTTTTGCAATTAGGAACCAAGAGAACATACTTTAGAATCAAATACAAATCACTCATCCTTCTACCCTTAGTTTGCATATTGTGTACTAATTGGATCATTAGCCAACACCTAAACAGAGGGGCGTGGACAGGTCACCTTTAGTGGGAACTTAGGATCACTTTATGGCTTCTAGATTACTTTGGGTAAATTACTTCTTCCATCTTAATGAGTATTTCTTAATAGAGACAACAGTGACTGTAAGACCTCAGTCAAGAACTCCAAAGTTCTTAATGGTGCAAAGATATCTGAAGGAGTTCTTTGCCTGATTATGTCTTATCCCCTCAATAGCAGATGGTATCTAACTTAGTGGAAATTAAATCTCAATTTTCTGAATCAGTACTAATCCCTGAAGAAAGCTTCCCACCCCCTCTTTCTTTTAAATTTCCTTCTCCAATTAAATAGAATTAGTCTGGTCTATGGGGTTAAGTGCCCCCTTTGTAACCTGAAAGCTCTGCTAAATAGTGTATACAGATAGACCATATGTCTTTATTTCTGTCTGAAATATTTGGCACCATCCCTAAAGTTTGATGATATCCCAATTTTATCATGGAGAAACCAGTGTATCACCGCCCACTCCACAAGCACACAGAGCTGTTGGTTGTGAATATTCTGGCCAAGGCCCAGCATTCATTATTGCTCTACTTTGATCCTTCTGCTGTATTTTGGTGATCATTTGGAATAACATTCATTCACTTGTATTTGTTTGAAGCATTGAGAAAATCTCATTTGATATTATGTTCTCTAGCAAATTTTCAAAATAACTTTTATAAAAATAATATATACTTGTGAAAAAATGCAGAAAATGCAGTAAAGACAAAAAATGAAAACCGTCTATACTTTTACCATTCAGAAATAGCTGTTATTAACCTTGGCTAATAATGTGTTCTTACAGAGCATACCATTTTTAAAAAATCCACCTTTTATTAATTAAGAGGCTGCAGGTGATGGCTGCCAAAAATTCTTACATATCTCTATGTGGTATGTGTTAAAACTTAATATCTTATAAACTGCAAGTATTTTTTTCTACTAATTATAACCATTTCATCATAGGATAAGAGAGAGAGCCTCTTTGTAGAGGAGCTGGGCTCTGGCCTATTCTGGTTAAATTTTGTTTCCAAGTATTTGGGGAAAAGAGATTTTCTGATGCAGGGCATGTTTTTCAATGTGAGTTTTGTTTTTGTTTTTGTATTTTTAAGTGAAGAGATCATGTAAAATATGATATTATATATAGAGAATGGAAGAATTACATACTTTTAAAAGAAATGTCTTCTGCTCCCTGATAGGAAAGAAAAGGGGAGAAAAGTCAAATCACCAAAGTCTGCCAAGTGGTAATTCTCAAGAGATAATTGAATGTCAGAGTTTGTCCTGGATATATATATATTTAATATACTATATCTCCTGCCACATTCAGTCTGTTGTGCCTCCTCTCCTCCCTGCTCCCACCCTCTGTCACATAACTTAAGAATGCAACATTGTAAAATGGGTGGAATTATGCAATAATTTATCTCTCTCTGATTATCCCACTAGCATTCTATCATGCTTCAATTTATAACCTGGCTTATTGTCTGGTTTTCACGATGTTATACTACAGATACAAACTCATGTAAGCAACAGACATCTCCCTGAATTTGAAAGTATTTGCTCTTAGTGATATTTTGATCGTTTCGGAGCATTTGTTTGCTGGCCTTCTTCTCTGTGACTCAAAATAACTTTGGTATGCTACAACCCTCACAACTTCCTGTGTGCTTCTTTTAAGTGTCTTCCTTGACAGAAGCATTCTCCATGAGTAACAATGCACTTCAACCAGTTGGCCAGCAGTACACCCCCCAACCCGCCCCCCATTTTTTTGTCCTGAAGTCTTTGTGGTGTAAATAGAGCAAATGATAAGGGTTCTGTCCTCCCTCATCTTTTCCAAGTAAAGAGCATAAAAGTTGTTTTAGAGGCAGACTGTATTTTGTGGTATCACTTGGTTTTGGAGCTGTATCCATTTAGATGTTAGCCTAGAACTCTTTGGGAAACTCCACCCCTGGAAGAAAATGAGAATTTTCAAAAGAATGTGTTTCTACAGCTGCTAATGTTAACAAGAATGTAGACTGACTTTAAAGATTCTTTGGTTATACAGTATCAACTTGCTGGATTTCACATTTGTGATTGCTGTCCCTTGCATTGACAGACTGATTTGAATTTTGTTCAGCCAATTTTGCCAAGTTTTCAGTTATTTTATGATTTTGATTCATTCATATTATAATGGGTTTTTAGTTTTAAGCATCAATTTGAAATGTTAGCATTTAAATGATTCAAGAAGGCAAATTTTTGCTTTAAAAATATTATCATTAATAAATAGTAATTTTAACTTTCCTGCTTGTCTTTCCTTATGGGTAGCTCCCTGGGGCATTTAGACTTTGCATGATTGTGTTCAACAATTCTGAACTGCTGTGTTTTTGTCTACAATGTTGGGGTTGTGTATCTGTTGGTTTTCTTGCACAGCACTCATTAAGTGTATTTCAGTTAACTATTTCCTAAGCCCTAATGTTAGAACAATAAGTAAAGGACCCTCCCTACTTATTTATTTGCTACTTGGACGCTTAAGTTAAAACAGGATTTCTCTATCAGTGGATTGCTGATTGTATTAAATGTACAACTCCAGTCAAGGACAATTTGATAGGCTTTTCTTTTTTCTTTCTTTTCTTTTTTTTTTTTTTTGAGTTACTGGAGCTGGAGATTGAACCTGGGACCTTGTATGTGGGAAGTCTGAGCCACATCAGCCCCCCCCAAGTTGGTTCTTTCATTTGTTTGCTTGTTTGTTTTTAGGAGGCACTGGGGACTGACCTTGTTACCTCCCATGTGGGAAGCAGGTGTTTAACTCCTGGAGCTATATCCACTCCCCAGGGTTTTTTGTTTTAGATGAGATTATATTGTAATCTCTTTTTTGAAAGGAGTTTTATCAACTGGTCTTCATCCTATCAACTATTTTTTCCCCCTCCATCTCCAATTCCTTTTCCTTTTGACTTCACTTTAAGTGGAGAATGGGAGTTAAGTCAGGTGAAGAATGAAGTAGTGGACCAGACCTGGGAAGAAAACTGAGAAAAAAATGTTCAAGTGAGGAATTTGTAGTCTAAAAAGTAAAACATCAGAGAAAAATTGCTCATCCTTCCATTACTGTCTCACCTGCCTTTGCTTTGACCTAAATTGTACCAGATAACTACCATTTTCTGATCAAGTTCTGAGTATGACTTTTGAGCAACAGGTAGCTTTTCAGTGTCCTGTGTTTTTTTTTTTTTTTTCCCTCTAATTAAATAGTTAATAGATTAGGATGTTAGACTGACTCGGTGACTTGTTAACTGCAGGGGGAAAAAAAAAAAGCTTACTCTCTTCTTAAAGTAGCTTTCTAATTTCCTACCAGATGGATTCCTCAATCATTGATTCTATGTGGAGGCTATGAAATAAATTGAATAAATTTAAAAATTATTTCATTTTTAAAAGATTTTATTTATTTATTTATTTATTTATTTATTTATTTATTTATTTATTT
>PVKH010031304.1:0-12346 GCA_004027955.1 Chaetophractus vellerosus
AGGAACCCGGAAGCCTGAACCCTGGAGACGTCGGCAGCCATCTTACTCCGACACGTGGACTTGGGTATGGGAAGAAATTTATGCTTTGTGGCCTGGTAACTGTAAGCTTCTACCCCAAATAAATACCCTTTATAGAGACCGACCAATCTTTGGTATATTTCAAAAGGCACACCTTTGGCTGACCAAAACAGGTACCAACTCCAATTGATTTTAGGAGGATACTTAGGTCATTTCCAACCTCAGAGGAAAAACTTGCATTGCTATATTAGTAGTGTTTCCCATGGGAAAAGGTTGTGGTGGATTTATGCCACATGTTTACCCTCCCTGCTCTAGACTAAACTGCTGGTTAAAAAATCCTTTACATTATCTTTTAAAATCAGTTTATTTATTAAGGCAGAACAAACTAAAACATCTATCTATGAATTGTCAAATGGAGAATCATTTTCTCATCATAAAGAGTATGAGAAATAGCCTTTGGGATGGGCTATTTCAATGATAAAAATTATTTTAATGAAATGTGCTTTATATTTCAAAGTCATATCCTAAACTCAAGATTGAAGATCTAAGAAATAAAAGAACAGCTATAACTCTATATTTTCACCATGTTCTCCTTGTCATTTTTATCAGGCTTTGTGAAAAGAGGGGAAGGGAAAGCTGTTCATATTTTAAGAATCAGCAGTATCATAAACCATTTTCTCCTGACTTAACATCTTTATAATAAAAAATCTACTATAATAAATTCATTGCTAGGTTGTGTTTTTATTACTGCAATCTCCCCTATGAGTTCTCAGCTAAAAATATTCTGGGGGAGGCATAAAAATATCATTTGTGTCGGAACATAATTCTCCAACTCTTGATAAAAAAGCATACCGTTTGTGATAGTTGCCTATTATTTTTTTAAAGATTGATATATTATATGCTTACATACTTATAACAAATTAAAAAATAGGTGGGAGAGCATTATGCTATCAAGTTATTGTTATAGAAGTAACCACAATAAATTATCAAGTATCTTATATCTGCTCCAAGCCTCAAAAATAATTTTTTAAAAAAAAATGCTCTAAACTTCTAAAACAAAGAAGATGAAAGGAAGAATAATAGTACTGAATTCATAATTTTGGTATTTATTCAGTAAAAATAGTTGTATTTCTTATTATGAAATGAAAACATATTGATTCAGTTCTGGAGTACATTGGTTTGTATTGTGCTACTTTAAAAATTTAGATAAATGTTATTCTGAATTTAAAGATATTTCGCTTTTTGAATAGGCTAATCTATCTCAGGCTGCAACAAGGCCCCTTAGAGCCTTAGGAAGTTATATAATGGTACTTCTCATATATGCATTTAAGTAAGGCACAAGTCGTCAGACACAGATATTGATGAACTAAATAAAAATGTGTTTGTATATTTGTCATGGGCGACAGCAATAATCCCAGGTGAAAAAAGTGTCACAACTCTGAACTTAAACAGGAAAAATATCAAGAGGTGCAAATGACTTACTCTCCTCTTTCTAAATATTCTAAGATCCTTTCTCTAGAATTACTCTCTGCAGAAATTTCTTCTCCACCCCTGCCAAATTGCCTTGTTCCAGATAGTCACAATTTTCAACCCATATATGATACTCCTGTTTCCAATGGCTCTTTAATTCAGTTCATTCTCCATACATAGAGTCATCTCTGAGGGAAGGAAAAAAAAAACTATAATATTATTCACTGCTTAAAAGCAGCCTAACTAATATGTGATGGTTTGAGTCTTTTGTGGACACTAGAAAATTATGTTCTTAAATCTAATCCATTTCTGTACATGTAACCCTAGTGTAGGTGGGATCTTTTGATTAAATTACTTCAGTTAAGGTCCTTTGATTTGATTGCATGGCCCTGAATGGGACTTAATTCTCTTACTGGTGTTGTTTATAAACTGGAATCAGCAAGAATGCAGAGATAAAGAGAAAGGCCCAGAAGCAGAGAGAAAGCCACAAACTAGAAGCCAGAAGCTGAAAGCAATGAGACCTGGAACAAAGGGCAGAGACTCCGCCATCAGCCCTGCCGTGTGCCTGATCACCCACAGCTGCAGCTTTGGGCAAAAGTATCTCCTGATGATGCCTTGATGTGGTCAATTTCACAGCCTCAGAACTCTAAGCTTATAAATTAATAAATCCCCATGGTAAAAGCCAACCCGTTTCTGATATATTGCCTTGGCAGCCTTTAGCAAAATAAAACATGATGCTACATCAAAATCTGCCTTCACTTCACCTCTCTAGTGTTATTTTCCTTAACTCAAGCCTCACACTCCAAGCACACTGGATTTTCAATATTCTCTGACTGCCCTGCACTCTTTTATAACATTATGTCTTATTTAAATTGACCTTTATGCTATCCTTTCTCACTTGGTGTTTTTATGTATTCTCACCACCTGGCCTTTTACCTAGCTTCCCTAGGTCAGTATCTTGCTTCCTCTTTGGGGCACTGTTAAGAAAACTTAGAAAGGGAACCGGCTGTAGCTCAATTGGTGGGGCTCCGGTTTACCACATGGGAGGCCCCGGGTTTGGTTCCCGGGGCCTCCTCGAGCAGGCAGATTGCCTCGAGAAGGCAAGCCGCCATAGGCAGGGCAAGCCACCGCGGGCAGGGCAAGCCGCCACGAGCAGGCCACCACACGGTGAGCTGACTCGGCAGGTCGCCGCAGCGGGTGGAGACAAGCAGACACAAAAGAATGCAAAAATGAACACAACAAGAACAAGCAGAAATGGAAGGGATATATAATAAATAAATAAATAAATTTTTAACCAAAAAAAAAAAGAAAAACTGAGAAAGGCTTTAATATGGGCAAGAAGATTACTGAATATCCTTTCAATGGAATGCTGGCATTTTCTAGCTAGCCCATTGGAGATATCTGATTCTATAGCACATTTGAGCAGGTTATTTTATTGTTTTAACTTGTAGAAAATTAAGTGTAATGCAATATTTATTGTCCATAGAAATACAAATAAACTTTGTCCAATAGAGATACACTTGATTTCTGCCTTGTAGAAAAGATTATTCCAAACATTACATTTTATTGCCATATTGGGTATTTAACTATTTCTCATCATTAGCAAATTCATTTCAACATTTTTGATGGCTTATATTTATGCCTGTTATTCAGATTCTCATTTGAACCAGTTTTTAAATCTTACATATTTCCTCATTAGTTAATAAACTACATAAACTATTTTATATCTGTACAAGAATATTGGATTTACATTTTGAAAATTATGCTTTAGCAGTTCTGGAGAGCCCACAAACATACACAATAGATTCACCTGAAAGAGCCAGGTAATCTTCATTGTCAGAGAAGCGTACCTCATAGGTTACTTAAGCCCAGGTATGTCTTTTCTTTGTTCTAAGAGTAAATCCTAAGTGTCAATAAAATTTTAATTTTGTAGACTCACTGTTTCTACTAATTTGCATGTACGTGAGCACACATGTGTAAGTGTGGGTTCTTTTTTATTCAGGCATGTAATAAATTATTTCATACTGGTGACAACAATGATTAGAAAAATGATTTTATATTACGGCTTTGGTAATCCCTGTTAGATGGATGATAGAAATATATTCTCTGATGAATTAGAAATGACAGGGAATATGGTATGTTAGTCTTTTCTCTTTATTCCTTCATCTACTTGTGAGCCCATATCAATCAAGAATTTTATGCCCACTGGTAATGAGAACAGCTCTTAGAGATCTGAATCAGTGAGTTTTTATGTTTCTGTATTTACTTTTTCCCCCTTTTATTTTTTTCAATGAATGTGAAATTCGTGTAACATTCAATTAACAATTTTTAAGTGTACAATTCAGTGTCATTTAGTATATTCACAATATGGTACAACCATCAACTTTCTCTAATTTCAGAATATTTTCAACATCCCAGAAGAACACTCCATACCCATTAAGTAATCACCCTCCATTCTCCTTCCCCTTATCCCATGGTAACTACTAATCTTCTGTCTCTATGAATTTGCTTATCCTGGATAATTCATATAAAAGGAATCATATATTATGCAATCTTTTGTGTCTGGTTTCTTTCACTTAGAGTAATGTCTCCAAAATTCATCCAAGTTGTGGTATATATCAGTACTTTGTTTCTATCCTTCGCCAAATAATAGTCCATTGTGTGTGTATCAGTCAGAGTTCTCCAGAGAAACAGAGCCAACAGGATATGTGTGTGTATGTGTGTATATATATGTATATATATATATATATAAAATACACTCATATATGCCCATGTATAAATTCACACACACACACATATATATACATATACACACAAATGTATATATAAAGAGATTTATTCTAAGGAATTGGTTTACATGGTTGTGGGGACTGGCAACTCCAAATTATGTAGGGCAGAACAGAGGCTGAAAATTCTGGTAAAAGTGATGTTGAAGTTTTGAGTCTGAATTCCTTAGACTGAAGACTCAGGAAGGAGTGGGGGTTGTAGTCTTAGGACAGTATGCTTTCTGATCTCTGGAACCTCAGTTTTCTTTCCTAAAACCTCCAACTGATTGGATGAGGCCCATCCACAATAATGACTGAAATCTCTACTTAATGTCAACTGATTGTACATCCTAATCCCATCTATGGAATACCACTAGGTGACAACTTGACCAGTGTTTAATCAAACAACTGAACATCCTAACTTAGCCAAGTTGATACATATAATTAACCATCACAGTATGGTTAATTTTAAGAATAAATAATTTGTTTCTCTATTCATCTGTTTATGGAAATTTGGATTGTTTTTGCCGTAGGCTATTATGAATACTGCTGCTATATTCATGTGTACTCATGTATAGGATTCTGTGTGGATATGTTTTCATTTCTTGTAGATATTTTTTTAGAGTTAGTCAAACTTTTTCCACAATGGCCAAAACATTTAACAATCCTATCATCAATTTTCAGGGGTCCCAGTTTCTCCATATCCTTGCCAACACTACTTACTTCCTATATTTTTTAAATTGTGGTCATGCTAGTAGGGGTGAAGTAATATCTCATTGTAGTTTTGATTTGCTTTCCCCTATTAGCTAATGATGTTGAGCATCTTTTCATGTGCTTGTTGTCCATTTTAATATCTTCTTTGGGGAACTGTCTCTTTCAAGTCCTTGCCAATTTAAAAAAAAATTATCTTTTGGCTGTTGAATGTAAAAGTATTTTATATATTCTGGATACTAGAGTTTTTTTTCAGAGATGTATTATTCAGAGTTGTCCAGAGAAATAGAAACAATAGGATATATATATATATATATATATATATAATTTGATGGGAATTGGATCAGGTAACCCTGTGACTTGGAAAGTCAAATTCCAAATTCCTGCAAACGGGATATTTTGGAAAAGGTGATTCTGAAATCTAGCATTACTGAACTCTGTAGGGCAGGCCACAAGCTGGAAACTCTGATGAAGGTGAAGTTCCATTCCCCAGGGGAAGTTGGCTGGCCGAATAAAAGGCAGAAATGCTTCTTTCTGATTTGTGAATCTTTAGTTCTCACTTTAAGACCGCCATCTGATTGGGTGAAGAGACACAACTGATTAATGATGTAAATCCATCTACGAAATACCCCCACAGTAAAAACCAGGCCAGAGCTTGCTAGGCTAAACACCTGGGCACCATTACCAGCCAAATTGACACATGAAATTAATCATCACATGGGATATATGATTTTACAGTATTTTCTCTTATTCTGTAGGTTGTTGTTATAGATTGAATGTGTCCAGAAAAAAGATACATTCAAGCCCTAGCCCCTCTTTCTGTGAGGATAAGATAATTTGGAAAAAGTGTATTTCAGGGTGTGATTGCTTAAAATGAGGCAAAACTGGCCCCAATCCATTATGACTGGTGTTCTTATAAGAAGAGGGAAATTTGAACATACACAGAGACACATAGAGCTGAAATTTAACTGCTAAAGCTGCAAGCCAAGGAATGCCGCAGATTGATGGCAAACACTAGAAGCAAGAAGTTCTCCCCTACAGATTTTTGAGAGGACATGACCCAGCCAACACCTTGGTTTTGGACTCTAGGCTCCAGACTGTGAGAGAATAAGTTTCTGAGTCAATGAGTTTTTGGGACTTTGCCATGGCTTCCCTAGAAAACAATTGTCTTTTCACTTTCTTGATAGTGTCCTTAGTTGCACAAAAGCTTTAAGTTTTTCTGAAGTCCAATTTATCCATTTTTACTGTGTTGCTCATGCCTTGGTGGTCAAATTTCTCTCTATTGATATTCTCTACTTGTTCATATGTTGTTCTATTCTTCTAGGACAGTTTGGTGTTTAGTTCTGCTTCCTTTAGTACTTTGTTTCTGTCAGTTCTTTGAGCATATTTTATACAGTTAAAGTCTTTTTCTAGTATGTACCCTGTCTCAACTTCCTCAGGGATGTTTTCTATTTCTCTCTTCTTGTGGTTGGGTCATACTTTCCTATTTCTTCAGATGCTTTATAATTTTTTGTTGAGAGCTGGATATTCTGAATTTTGTAATGGTAACTCCAGAAATCAGGTTCTCTCCCTTCTCCAGGGATTGCTAATGTTGCTTGTAGAAGTATGCAGTCCTCCATTTGTTTAGTGACTTCTCCAAGCTATTTTTTGCAAGAACTATATTCTTTTTCATGTGTGTCACCGAAGTCTCCATTCCATTAACTCCCTGGTCCAACAATGACTTGACAGAAATTTTCTTGAATGCCTGCCCCTTTCTTCATCAGATGTGCTCCTGGATGCTGCAAGTGTTTGACTAGACTCCAGTATTTGGAAATAGTTGATTCTGATGTTTCTTGACAGTTCAATAGTTGTTTCAGTGGAGGGTCTTGTTGGAGACTCTGACTCCTCTATCATCTAGATTTTTCTCCTCTGTGCTTTCTTTTGACCTTTGGCTGAGGCTGTAAAACTGAATCTATATGTTCTCTATGTGCCAGTGTATCTGTATGTGTAAGTGCTAAAGGAGCTTTGTTTTGATGGGTTGTCTGCCTGACTCTCTTGGCTTGTTGAATCAGAGGGCTGTGTCCCTTTCATTTTCTTTGACTAAGCCATTTTACAACTCTGTAAAGCATAAAAAACTGATGGTAATGCAAATTATTCTTGTCTAGTGAAATGCAAATGAACTTTTCTAATAGAGATACAGTTGATACTTGCTCCAAAGTAAAGATGATTCCAAAGATTGTGTTTTATTTCCCCAGTTTTGCATCGATAAGCAAAGTCATTTCAACACTGTTAAATGTGTATGTGTATCTTTATCTAAATCATCTATATGTGTATATCATCTATATCTGTAATCATCTATCTGATTTTTAGCTTCCCCTTTAAGCCAGTTTTAAAATCATACCGGTACATTCCCTCATTAATTAATGAACTAAATAAAGTCTTTGACATGTGTTCACTTTATATTTGCATAAGAGTCCTGGCTTTAAGTTTTTGAAAATTATGCTTTAATAGTTCCCTATGCAGTTTGTTCATACTTCTGCACTACATAATAATTTGTCTATTTATCCTAATTAGACTATGACCATCTTAAGGGAAAATTTGTATTCACAATATCTTGTTTGAAGTAGGTAGTAGTACTGAAAATGCATGCATTTTTATTATCAGGGAAAAATTGCAGGGCCTCATAAGGAATTTGGTGAAGACAAACATTATAAGATGCTGAGAAGGTAAATATATTTTTTGACTACCTATGACCTTTTTTTTATTCAAACTTTATTTGAAATTCAAAAAACTATAGTAACAGACAAAAGATAGCTTAACAAGTTACTCAAAAAAAGTTCTTTTAAGGTACTTTAAAAAAATTTTTTTAAGATACTTAGAATACATAAATGTTACACAAAAAATACAGGAATTCCCATACACCCCACTTCCTACACCTCCCACAACCTCCCACATAAACATCCTTCATTAGTGTAGCACATTAATTGCAATTGATAAACACATCCTGGGGCTTTGCCATTAAGCATCTGCCATAGTTCTCATTGTAGACCATACTCTCTCCCACACAGTTCTGCATGTTATATGATGATATAAAATGGTCTATATCTGTTGCAATTTCACTCAGGACAATTCCCATGTCCCGAAAAAGCTTCCTTATTACAACTGCTTTTCCCTCCCCCTACCCCCATTCTTCCATTGTTTGAATCACAATATGTCTATAGTAGAATACGAGTAAGTCCACTCTAGTCCATAGGTTTCCCCCATCCTGAGGATTCTGGGATGGTGATGTCCACTCCACCTCCAATTGGGAGGGGCTTATATGCCGTGGGGAAGATGGATGGGACTATCTTGCCTGCAGGTGTGACTCTCTCCATTCCCTGGGACGGCCGTTGTCTATCATCATCTCGCCGCCAGTTGTCCTGGGTGGGTCCAATGAGCTGTAGAGTAGGAGTTGCAGCTCCACCAAGGTTCTAGGCCCAGCTGGCACATGGATAGCCCAAAGACTCAAGTCTCTGGATGTACACCTACAAACTGCAGCACAGTATGGAATAGAAGAGACAGATGAGCCATGTGCAGGGAAGACATAGTTGAGTCCAACTCTAACTCTCAGGAGCACAAACTCCAAAGTAAGGCCCACTGACAAGGCACCAAACTCTGGAGCTATCTGCCCTGACCATAGGACCTAGGTGTCTCCAGAGCCCTCAAGTGTCCCACTATTTGCAGTGATATCCACTTTGGAAGTCTATGACATCCTACTGAGATGTGTGTAAGCATTACTTCTGGGATGACCTCCTGAGTCACTTTCAAATCTCTTAACCATATAAAATCATTTGTCTTTCCCTTTTCCCCCTTTTATTCTTTTATTCTTTTTCCATTTGCATTGCCAGTTGGCACTTGGTTACAATCCCTCAGTGCCAGGGAGGCTCACTCCTAGGAGCCATGTCCCATGCTGGGAGGAAGGTAATGCATTCATATGTTGACATTAGCTTAGAGAGAGACCACATATTGAGTCTTCAATATCAAGGCCCCATCAGTGGATCATTCTCCTTTGCCAGTCACTGCCCTTGCCCCTGGGGGACTGTTGCTGCTCCCTTGGAGAAAGTGGCAGAGCTCTCCAGGATGGGAATTCAGTTTTGTCTCATTTATTGAGTGATTCTCCACCCACTGTGACAATGCCCTGTGAACATTTGAACATTTTAATATACCTTATATGTATGCTCAGGTGAACTTCCTCCCATGCATCCCCCATTCCTGACACCCCACACCAACGATCCTCCCCTACCCCAGTTGTAACCCTTCTGTGAGCCAAAGCTTCTTAAAAGATGAAGCCATTACAATAGCTGAATACAATTAATAGGAAAATGAAATAATAATGATAAGTTTAAATGTAAGAGATAAAATACATAAACATTTTAAAAAACTAAAATAAAATAAAAATAAAAGATTGGGATATTTAAAAAATGAAAAATATTAAAACAATTTTTTTTTTTTTACATTTTGCCTTTCATCACTGCAATATCTGGTATCCAGTCTGTACCGTGGCACCTTCTCCCTCTCATTCCCCAGTGTCCCACTATTTTTCATTTTGTTTTTCAAAGAAGTTTTAGGTCACAGCAAAGTCACACAAAGAATGCAGGAGAGTCTCACATACCCAACATCCTTCCCCTATTCTCCCCCCCCATATTAATACCTTTTTTATGTGGAGAGTAGCGTTGTTATAACTGTTATACAAATAGTGAAACATAACTACTAAACATTGTAAATGGTTTACTCTATGGTTTACATTTTAGACTGTACCCTTTTATAAATTTTGATGATTTTTACCATGTCCTGTGTCCATAACTGTAAGGTAATGCAGAACATTTCCACTGACCACTTAGTACCCCCAGTTTGATCTATTGTATTCTGTTCAGGTAATTTTATCTCATCTATTACCTACTACCTTTAAATACTAGGTTGACTCTAAGTAGTAAAAGTTGCTATTCATCAATTTTGTTGGTCAGAGTTTATCCAAAAAGGATGACTAGAATGTAGAATACCAGAAAGCATTTTGACCTTTGTACCATTAACAAATTTCATTATGTCAAGTTTGAAAAGGTGATATTGCTTTTTTAACAAAAATTGTAATACTGCGTAAACATAGTTACCTAAGTACAATATCGTAATTTCTTACACTTAAAGTCTTACTTAATCAATTAATTTTAATCACCCATATTTTTAGAAATATGAGAAATAATTATATGATAATTTAAATTGAAAATTTGCTTTTTACCTTTGTGTCCTGAATTCATTAGTGTAGCTTTAAATTTGCATTTTGATTATTAACTCTCTCAAGTGACTTTACTAACAAATAATTTTCACTGACACCTTTATTTTTCAGCAATCTGCAGAAAACTACATTTAGATATTTATGACACAATTATGTTCCTTTATGCTTGTTATTTCTCATGACTATACTTTGACTTCTAGTAGAAATTATCTTGCCAAAACCATTACAAGGAAATTCATCCCCCCCAATGCACATTCTTCTTGCTATTGAGTGTTTCCTTAATGCCATTGCATGATCCAAATACAAACAAGTTGCTTTCTGAGAAATGTAAATGAACTAATTAAATTTTTTTAAATCACTGTGTCTTTCACCTCTGTTAAAAAAACCTCCCAAATTTTAGAAGACGTACAAAACTGGAAAGACAGCATAAGTGCAATGTATCAATTCTCTGCTGTGATATAGCTAACATATAATTAATGAATAAATGCCTATAAATTCCTACAGCTCTTAAGGTTTTTTATATACTAAACTTTTTATTTGAACATTCTGTCTATAGCACCTCTTCTTATTTTCATTTGAAATAATCCTTAGAAAAGAAGATTTCATAGTTGTTATGTTTGTTTTATATTATGTATTTATCTACTTGCTCAAAATTAAATGTTTTCTATGAGTTTTAGGAAAATTCAGGACAAAACATTCCAAAGATAACAGATTCTCTAGGTTAAGATAAGATAAGGACTATTGATAAAACTGCTTATTTATATAAAAGTTCATATATTTCTTAATTTTAAAAATCCAATTTGATAGGGGGTTACTCTTTACTCCAAGAAGGAAGGGAAGCCTTTGAAGGTTGTTTCCAACTTCTTAACCACCCAATGTACATATATGATATTAAACATCCAAAAACATACTCCTCAATGTTGAAAAAATCCATTAATAAATCACATTTAATTCAATTCATAATGATAAAATTTTGTCTATGAACATCTAAGCAAATAAATATTTTAAATGACTAAGTATAATACAGTCCTGGAAATTTTAACCATGATAATTGAACTTTCTAATTATTTATAAATACTAAGAAAAAAAGCCTTTCCTACTGCAGAATTCTTGGGGAAAATTTCAAATATCTTAAAAGTATAAACGAAATTCAGGCAAGTCATTCATCATATCAAAAATTTTAAAATCAAGTCTTCTGTGTTCTTTTGATAAATTTTCCTTTTTGGACATAATAATATTTTAAAAATAAGATGGTAATTAATTGTAGCAATGAACCAAAAAGGAGGTAAGCTGTTTTCTTTTGTGGAGAATATCCAAAGAGCTCAGAATTGCAAACATCAGGATGTCATTCCAAAATCTCATTTTTTAAAGATGTCAATTCCTGAAAAAGTGAAATAGACACTGCTTATGAATTGAATTAATTGTTCAAATTAAATTAGTTGTTTGCTATATGCTTTTTGTACCTCCACATATAATAAAATTAGTTCTAATTTATCAACATCTTTTAAATAAAAAGAAAATGATCTTATATATTATTATCCATGTAGTACCAATTCCAGTGCTCTTCATTAATCTTTTCATTTTTAAAACAATTTATTGAAGTATATCATCCTTACATGAACATACATAAACAATAAGTGTTTAGTAAACATTTAGTAAACTTACAAAACAAACATGCATAACATCATACAGGGCTCCCATACATCATCCCACCACAAATACTTTGCATTGTTGTGAAACATTTGTTAACAAATTATGAAAGAGCATAGTCAAAGTATTACTGCTAACTATAGTCCATATCTTACTCCCATATACTTTTTTTTTAAAGGATCTATTTATTTATTTATTTTACTATTATCCATTCTCCCCACCCCTGTTTTTGCTGATTTTGTGTCCAATTCTCTGGGCAATTCTCTGTGTCTGTTTCCTGCCCTCTCTTCTCATCCTTCTCCTACTGTCTTCACTGGGATTTGATCCTCAGAACCTCCGATGTAAGAGAGAGACTTCCTACCACCTGCACCACTTTAGTTCAAGGTTTTTCGGCACATCTTGTCTTGGGTCTCCCTTGTGTCACTCTCTTGTTATGTCATCATCTTGCTGCGTGGCTCGTGGGACCTGAGGGCGCATGCACCTT
>PVKH010031305.1:0-12347 GCA_004027955.1 Chaetophractus vellerosus
TAGGGAAGGAAGATACGGACTATAGTTAGTAGTAATACTTTGATGATGCTCTTTCATGATTTGTTAACAAATGTTTCACAACAATGCAGCGTGCTGTGGGCGGGTGACGTGTGGGAGCTCTGTATGATGATATGCATGTTAGTTTTGTAAGTTCACAATGTTTACTGAACACTTATAGTTTATGTATGTTCACGTATGAATTATACACTTCAATAAATTGTTTAAAAAAAAGAATGATACTAATTGAACTCATAACAAAATGACGTCTAAACCAGAAAATTCATTTCCATGAAAACTCAAACTGCCTCACTGGACTGGACAGTCATTTTCTTGGAACAGCACATCCTATCCCACTAGACATATTTACGTGGGAAGGCACATGATAGAGGTTCTGTGATTCCAATGGCCAAATCATCAAAACAGAATGATATTTATGATTAATAGCATCAAGCAATGAAAGCTAACATTTACTGAGCATTTACTATGTATTAGGCAATCTTCTAAAGGCTTTAGTCTCTATCAGCTTCTGTGGTCCTATGTGCTATCCAGTGTTCTGATTGCTCTTACAAATTAATTTATTCAATTATCCAGGAGATAAGTATCATCATCATCATCTTCATTTTAAAGATGAGAAAACAAGCCCAGAGAGATTAAATAGTTTGCCTGGAGTCACTCAGCTGGTAAAGGTAGGACTGGGATTTGAGTGCAGGTGGCAATCCGCAGTCTTACCCACTACACTGCTCTGCTACTTAGGAACGTACCCAATCCACTCGCACAGGCTCCGCAGTGGACCCCTCCTTCCAAATGACTGACATGAACTCTGAAAATGTTGCCTCTCACGCTCATTTTCCGGATTTTCAAGCTGCTGATCCCACGGTGTTGACACTTGCTTCCTTAGAACATGTTAGCCCCACCAACTGGCAGTTGTCAAGTTTGGATCTTGCTGCTTTCAGCCTGGCCACATTTCCTAAGGTGACTTTTGCATGTGTCTGATCTTGCCCATGATGTGCTGACTTTCTTAGTCTATTTCTCAGAGTGCTGGGGAAACCCCTCTAGCAGTGTGGCTCACATGATATTACCTACAGACATGGTGAAAAATGTTAGGGAATGCGTGCACACAAGACACATAAATTCCAATTCACAAGGGGAGAGACACAGTAGGGGAAATGGGATGAACCAAGTGAAAGGTTTCTCATAACATATAGTACTGGATTCTTTACTAATATGATTTTTAAATACAGCTCTCTTTTTACTTCATTTCTTTCAGAGCACCATGTCCAGCAGCTCACAGGTAGTAAGAAATGGCGATTGCAATTTGAGAACTAAGAGGTAGAAAAAGAAATGGGGGTACAAACCATACTTAAGCCAAAGAGACAGCTTGTAATTATTCCTTCACTTCTCTGAGGAAAAATAGCAAATATCAATGGAGTAGGCACTTGCAATGACACAGTTCTGTCAGTACCAATTGGTTGAATGTATTCCATTTGCTCTTCAATGTACTTTTTGATAACCAGAGGATGTAGCTGTGCCTATACAATGGCAAAAATACAGCTCCTTCTAAAATGCCAGGAGAGCTACCAAACTCCTCAACATTTATTATAACATGTGGCAGGAGGAGGAGGCATTTCAATGTCTCTCTCATATTTTATCAGGTTTTGAAATTGTGATGACATCACCTGAATCTGTGGTGTGTGTCTTAAGTAGCATGTATACATTAAATTTTCCATTTGAAGTCTCTCTAACAAGCTGAAATTTGCTTATTTCTGGCATATGGTTCAATGAGATTACCTATAGCTTGATGTTTTAAATAATTAGAAGCAAAAGGTAAAAGACAGGTATTTTGAACACAATTAAACCACCTAAATTGAATATCCCTATCGGAAGGAAAAAGTATATGTAAATTATAAATCTATATTATAAATCAGAAGTCACACCGTGCTTGAGTAAGGATCCACCATTAAATACATGGCATTAGAACAATTGGCTAATAGTACAGATAAAGAATTAACTGGATCCCTAGGGTGATATTTAGCCAGTATATTCCGATTGGTTGGCGTCAAGTTCTGATTTGTTGGCCTCTGTTCAGAATGTAGTCGATTGATTCTTGTCAATTGTTAAACATTTTGACTGGTGCCTGAAACAATTGTTGAATATTTTGAATATCATCTCAACTTAGAGCTATGTATTAATACCACAAAGTCAATAAATTCCAAATTGTAAAAGGGTTATTATAAACAACAATTTTCCTAGCTATAAAAAGGGCATACTTGGATATATTTATGTACCCAAAATTGCCCTAGAATAAAGATCAAAAAGAAGGTAATGGAATGGGAAAATAAGTTGCAAATTTAAAGCCAAAAGCTTATTAATAGTAAACATTCACATACTTATTATGCCAGCCACTGTTCTAAGCCACTTACATATATATTAACATATTTATTCCTTACAGCAATTCTATGAGATAGGTATTTTTATTATACCCATTCTAAAGATGAGAACAAAGGCACAGAGTGGTTGATTAACTTGCCCAAGTTTATTACTAATAAGTGGTAGACACTGGATTCAAACCAAAAGAGTTTGGCTCCAGAGCCATAACTTTCAATCCCTATTCTCTATTGTCTCTATTACAAAACTATGTTAAAAATTCATATAAAATATAAGTTAATAAATGTTCAAAAGAGATGAACAGAGTTAGTACATGAAGAAGTAAATTCAATAAATACTTAGAAATCATAACCTCTTTTCAAATTAGATAAATACGAATGAAAAGGCATTCAATGTAATATTGAACTTTCTTAAGCTAGTAAAAACAAATAAGAGAAAGTTCAATTTTATAGAGAATATGGGAAAACAGATACACTTTCAATGGCTGTTGGCACAACAAATTGATTGAAGCTTTCTGGAAGGCAATTTGGAAGTAGGATATGGAAGCTTCTGAACCACCATTCATTTCCCTTTCATGCAAGAATTCCAGATTGGAAAAATATGCCCTAAAAGGAAATAATCTAAAGAAGAGATAAATGATATCTTACAAAGATTTTTTGCAGTATTGCTGTCTATAATAGTGAAAATTTGGCAATAACTCAGATGGACTACAAAACGGAAACAGCTACTAAACAAACTGTGTTATATAAGAACATGGAAATTAAATAGGTATTAAAAATAAGAAGTGCGTGAGCTTTGTCAATATGCAGAAATATATGAGTGGAGAAATGAATCTGAAAATAAAATAGACCCCAAGATAATACAGGCATTTTGATTGCAACCATGGAATAACCTATATGTGTAGTTTGTTTGAAATCTGGGAAAAAGCGATGGGTGTGAGAATTGAGTCTTTATTAGATTGTTTGCTTCTTTATTAATCTTAGGTTACTTAAATTCTCTTTAACTTGTTCTCTTGTGTATGACAGAACAAATGAAGGGGATAAGAGAACATTTCAGAAATGGATCAAGTTCATATCTAAACAGAAGAACTTTATACGTCTTTGATGTGATCCTGTTTGGAGCTGCCTGGGAACCCCATCAGATAGCAAATGCTAGGATAAGGCACATGAGGAAGTGAAAAAGGAGAAGTAAATGCATGTAAGGTCAGGAAAAATAGTCTGAGCATTCATCATACTTGGCTGAAACATAGATGCAAGAACAACCCCACCCATAAGCAGTCACAAATGGTCTGCCAAGAGAAAAAAGTAAAATAGCAGCATATGTTGGAAATTTTTGCTGTTTTTATGATATGCAGAGAGACATTTTCTTTCCTATAGCCCCTTCTTTCACACTGCTGAGAAACCAGCCCTCTGTTTGATGTGATTTCTTTCAGACTTTTTCTGGGCACATTTTCGACTTCTTTCTCACCCTGCATAGTGATCTTCAGCATCCAGGCTGAATGTGTCTGTTTGATATTTCAAAAATATCCTTGGTTCACCAGAGCCTCTATTTCCATTTAACTCCCCACTCCCCCACCTCCTCACCACCACCACTTACCATTTACTGGATGTTCTACATATAGTCAGATTTGCTTCAGTTGGTGTCATTATAGATATTAAAAATAGAGTTTTGAAAGAAAACACATATACTCCTCTGTGCTGCGCATTTCTCCAAGAAGCACAGCACTGCATAATTTCTCAGACGCAACCCCATTTCCATCTTGCCAGCAATTTGGCAGTTCTCGAAAGGTTACTCCTCTGAATTTGTTTTCTTTGTAATCTTGCAGTCCATTTGTTCTGCCTTAATGCTGAAAATCTATGTAAGATCTCGACCTCCATATGCCATACACTAGTAGATTTACCCTTTTCTTTAAAATTTCCTTCTACACTAAAATGAGAAAAAGAATGCATTTTGTGACTTGTTAAAAATGTCATTTGGGCTAAATAGTGAAGGTTAAAATCAAGGGGTCTCAAGCTTTAGATAGGGCTTAGCTACCTGCTATAACTTTAAGAGCACTGGTTTTTTTTTTTTTGTTGTTGTTGTTTTTAGAATTCATTTTATTTTTAGATTTATTTTTCATTTATTACATATCCCCCCCTTTCTGCTTGTTCTTGCTGTGTTCATTTTTGTGTTCTTCTGTGTCTGCTCGTCTCCCCCCTCTGCGGTGACCCGCCGAGTCAGCTCACCACGCGGTGGCTTGCCCTGCTCGCGGGGGCTTGCCCTGCTCGCGGGGGCTTGCCCTGCTCACGGGGGCTTGCCCTACCCGTGGCAGCTTGCCCTGCCCGTGGCGGCTTTGCCCTGCCCATGGTGGCTTGCCTTCTCAAGGCGGTCTGCCCACTCAAGGAGGCCCTGGGTACCGAACCTGGGGCCTCCTGTGTGGTAAACCAGCGCTCTACCAATTGGGCTACAGCTGGCCTCTTTTTTTTTTTTTTTTTTTTTGAGAGAGAGAGAGAGAGAGAAAGAGTATATTTCCAAATTTCTATGACACTCAAAAAAAAAAAAAATCTCCATGAAAGGAAAGGTGCAGTTAATCCACCAGGGCTATCAGATACCTTGCCCTAAAGGTAATTCCACCTCTATTTTAATGACCACATAAAAGGGAATGATTATAGGGTCATAAACCAAAAGAGTGAGAGCCAGCCGTACATACAAAAGAGCAGGAAGAGAAGTATTTATGTGAAATGAAAACTTTCTCTGTTGTCTGGCCATTTTCTATATTTATTAGGCACTGAGTTTCTCCAAGTGGCAAATACCATGCCAGGTTCTGTGGGGCCAACAGAACTGCTAAAGTGAGTTTCTCATCTCAAGAGATGTCTTTTTAATTGGAAGAGATAGAATTAACACTCCTGGAATAATTAGAAGACAATAAATGCTGAACCTTGTGCTCAATAGGCATTTAGCGGAGGGAGAGAATGCGTAGGCTGGAGAAGTAGGTGATTCACAGAGTAAGGGTATAGCATGGGTTTTGAAGAATAAGAAGGAAAGAGATAAGAAAAGAAGGGATGAGGGGAAGATGGGATGGGATGCTTAGTGACAGTGTACCAGGTGGAGGGGCAGCATGGGCAAATGCCCAAAGGAAGAATATATAAGGTGAATGTGGGGGTGGGTCTACCTGGCTGGAAGGCGAAAGATTGGGAAGGGGTAGCGAATGTGTTTGGATTAGAAAGGCTGAGGATGGGTGTTGGAGGGCTGGACTGGATGTGGTAGGCAAACGGGAGCTTTAGTATGGGTTTTTCTGAGAGAAAAAAGGAAGAATAGTCTGGTACTGGCTGGGTGGGTGGGTGAGTGCAGAGATTGAGACCAGAGGGCTGCTCCCCACACTCATGATGGTAGGAGTTTGAAGCATGCTGGTGTGTTGAGAAAGAACACTTAGAAAGTGTCTAAGAAGGTAAGTGAGACCTTGACAAGACCTTTAGCTGATGGTGATTACACCTTGGAAATAGGTTTGGGGAGCAGATGGTAAATGGTTGCCTCTACATTTGATGTATACTCTTTATACTTTTCAATACAATTACACATACACACACACACACACACAGGCCAGGTATTATTTTTGTTGCAAATTTTAAAATGTAATCCTAAGGTTTGTGGAGGACTTTAAGAAATAGTGACACCACTGACAAATGGGGTAGTGCAGAAGGAAGCTGGCCTTGTTTCTGCCAGGTGATCAATAACTACATGTACCTACACACACACACACACCTACATCTAGTAGGTACACCAGGCATGGCCTGAGGAGACTTGTTTCTGTCTCCCAGATCCTTATTTTGTGTAGGTCTGGAGCTGTTGTGCCTCTTGGCCCCTCTTTCAAGATGTCTCTGGCACTTTATCTCTGATTCTCCTATGTCAGAAAGACCTGGCTTTTGTCACTGCTTCTCAGTTGTCATGGCGTACTTGAAGGTATTCTGCTGAGTCTTTGGTCTAAAGTTTCTTTGATCTAAAGCCACCTTGTCCTTTGCCTCTCCTTGTGGACTTCCCTGTGATCCATCTTCCATACTTGTCCGACGTGGAGAACCTGACTTGCAGTCAAAAATGCTCCAGTGTTGGTAGATTGGCCAGTTGCCAGGACTTTGTTTACTGCAGCTCAGGGTGTAGATTAATGTTCACAAAGCTCACTTTCACTAACAGGCAATTGGGATTTCCAACTGATTTCACAATTTGTGGAAGGGATGACCCTTCCACTATAATATACAGCAGTGGCATCATATATATGAATTCAGAGGCTGTAAACTAAATCTGTAAACAGAAACCTTAGAGGCTACATGTGTGCCAGCAGTCAGCAGGAGCTTTGTGATACGAACAATTAACAGTGAAGAAGTAAAGATTTATTTATCTGACACTAACATATCTATATGACTTTGAATTAAGAAAGCTCTAGAGAGAAGATACCACATTTTATGGAAATGGGCATGGGAGTAGGGAAAAAAAGTGGTTGGAAGTGGTGATTTGGCCAATGATAACACAGAAGAGCAGTGGTTTCTGTAAAATAAGGTTAAATAGTTTAAAGCATGAATAAAATGGATGCATATCTGAAGACAAGATGCATCCCCATGTGTGTGTCTTCTACAAATTTAGCTCTTGAAGCTGTCAGTTGTACAACCCCCAAAGGGATTTTTTTTCCTGAAATAATAATGAAATTATTTTTGAAAGAAATAATGTGGTTACAACATAGAAGAATTTTATTCTACTTTTCTTTCATGAGAGAATGCAAAAATAAACTAGACAAAAATATCAATTATTTTTACATTGAAAAATATTCCATATGAATTTGTAAGACAAGTAAAATTCAGGGTTTTCCAAAAAGGAAGCTTTTAAATAAAGCAAAATCAATAGAGTTGGAACAATTAGTCAATATATTTTTGTCTTAATCTTAAGTATTCTGGCACCTTAAAAAAGACAAAATTTTTAAAGTAGAATGAAAATCAATAATGTTTATGAGGTGTTTTAGTAATCAGAATGTTTGACAAAATTCTTTTCTCACTTTATAGTTTAGGATATGATTTTGTCCTCAAAGAATTACTAAGATTCCAGGAAATACCAGGTACTGTGCCAGGGGCTAGATGCTGAAGATGACAAATAGGTCCTGCCCTTTTAGAGCTTACATTCTAGTAGGGAATACAGAAATAAAAAGGTAAAAAAAAAAAAATTATATAATGCTAGTGTGTGATAATTCCTATGAAGTCAATAAGCAGGGTGTCATGAGAAAGATCAAGCATGGGGAGAGGGCATGATCTAGAAGGATATCTCTGAGGTGGTGACTTTGGGGCGGTGAGTTAAAGGATGCCAAAGGGTCAGCCCTGTCCAGCGCAAAGGATAGCATTCCAGGTGTAATGGTTTGACAGTTTTATCTAATTATGAATTCCAATAATATAAATTGAATCATGCTTGTAAACTGATCTGTTAATCTGGGCATGATTAGGTCATAATTAGGGCATTAACCAGGTCACGTCACTAGGGTGTTGAGCCCCGCCCCACAGTGGGTGTGGTCTCAAGTATAAAAGGCAAAGCCAAAGACAGAGGGAGCAGATTTGAGAAACAGTTTATGAGAAGCAGTTCTGATGTTGGAGAGAGTGCCCCAGAAGTAGAAAAGTGAGCTGTTCACCTGATAGTCTACAGCTGACCTTGTGGAGGAACCAGAGGAACTAAGCCCAGAGAGAAACGCAGCCCCGGGAAACGAAGAAGCCTGAACCCTGGCAAACGTTGGCAGCTGTCTTGCTCCAACATGTGCCAATGGACTTTGGTGAGGGAAGAACTAATGCTTTGTGGCCTGGTAACTGTAAGCATCTACCCCAAATAAATACCCTTTATAAAAACCAACCAATTATTGGTATATTGCAACGGCACCCCTTTGGCTGACTAATACACCAGGCAAAGGAAAGAATGAATGGAAAAGCTTGAGGCAAAGAAAAGAGGCCAGTGTGCCTGATGCTGGAATTAGGGGAAAGAGGGCAGAAGGGAAGCTCTAAATGGCACTTACAGGGTCTTATTTAACATCACAAGGAATTTAGATTTTGTTCTAAGTGCAAAAGTAAGCTATTGGTAGGTTTTGAATAGGAAAGTGACATCATCTGTTCTATCTGATCCCATTTACATTTTCAGGAGATTACCCTGGCTCCTCGTGGCAAATGGATTAGAGGGGCCCAGAGCTGGAATAGATGCCTGAAGAAGTTATTGGGACAGTTCAGGTGAGAAAGGATGGTAGCTGATGTAGGAGGCAATAGGAAGATGGAGAGAAGTAGAAATGTTTGGGATATGTTTGTAGGTAAAATAATGGACTTGGATATAGACTAGATAAGTAGAAGAGAAGAATCAAGGATGACTCCTAGTTTTTGGCTTTAGCAATGGTGGATTATGGTTCTATGTACTGCGGTGGGAAGTCTGATGGAGGTTCAGTCTTGGGGAGGAGGAAGAGAAGGAAAAGAAGGATCAATAGCTCTGTTTTGAGTCTAGGTTGAGATTCCTATTTAACATGAAAGTGAGATGCTAAACAGGTAGCTGAATATGGGTTCAGAGAAGTCTGTGTGGAATATATAAACATGGAGACCATAAACATGTTGATTTAAAGACAAAGGTCAGGATGAGTTCACAAAGGGACAGTGGATAGACAGGTAAGAAGACCTAGAGTACTCCAAATAGTAAAGGTTAGGTAGAGAAAAATCCAGAAAAGTTGCAACTTGGAAAAAAAACTATGAAAAGAAAACTATGACTGTATGGTGTTTTGGAAACAAGAGAAAAAAAGTGATTAACTATAGGCACCTCTCCCTAGAGCCATTATGCCCACATCCATGTTTTGGTTGTATACTTTCACTTTCTCTCATTTCTCAATAAACTCTTTACTTACTTGCCTGAAAAAAGTGATCAGCTATATTAAGTGCTGTTGAAAATTCAAGTAAGACAAAATCAGAGAAATGGGCACTTATCTGGCAACATGGAAAAGAATTTCAGGAAAGAAAGAAGCCAGAATGAAGTGAGATGAAAAATTACTTAGAGAAAGAGATATCGATATAGCTTGTGTTACAGCTCGTTTGGGAAGTTTGAGTGAAAAGAGAAACACAGAAATGGGAGGTAGCTAGAAAGGGAATGTGAGGTCAAAAAAGGCTGCAGAATTCATTCATTTTTTTTTGACGATGGCACATATTCAATACAGAACTGGTTAAATAAGTTATGATATATACACACAATAGAATTATACAGCTGTAAAATAGAATGAGGAAGCTTTATATGAACTAAGATGGAATGATCTCCAAGATTTCCCAAGTGAAAAAGCCAAGTACAAAACTATCTGTGCAGTATGCTACCTTTTGTTTTAAGGGGGGGAGGAAGAATAGACATATGTTCATGTAACCACATAAATGCATGAACTATTTTAAGAAGGATATACCAGAAAGTGAAAATACTGTTTGTTTACAGGGATGAGAATGAGGTAGTTTGAGTATGGTGGGAAAGTAAGCCTTTACTCTGTAAACTTGTATATACCTTTCAAATTTTGAATGATGTGAATATATTGCCTATCTAAAAATTAAGTAAAAGTGAATAAGTAAATAAATAAATATGCCCTACTAAAGCATATCTGGGTGATCCAGTAGCGATAAACAAACAGATCGATGGTGCAGGAAGGAAAAAGGATAACGGAGGGAAGCCTGGGAGAAGGTGAAAAGAGGTGGGTATGAGAGTCCTGGTGGAAGAAAAACACTTGGGTAAGAGGACAGTTTTCAGAGGGTGCTTCTTTTGGGAACCAAGGCACGGATATCAGCTGAGAGTGTGGAGAAATAAAAGGGGTGGGGAAAGTTTAGTTGTCTCAAAAAGTGGGTTGCACTGACTGGGAGACAAGGGTGGTCACCAGTTCGAAGTGAAAGTAGTTAGGCCGGTTGTTTTTATATTTCCCAGGCACACTGGGCTGTCCAGGTGCATGTACAAGGAAGAAGGATTGTCAGGGTGTTATTGTTCAAGGACGGCTGAAGCCAAGCAAGACAGGAAGTGAGGATGTTTGCAAGAGAGTGATTCAGTACAGACCTCTTAATCTAAGCTGGATAAATTGGAGGGTGAAGGCCAGGGTTATAGCACGTGGATAGTGAAAAATAGGTAATCTCAATAGGTTGGAAGTTTCCCTTGATGAATTGGTGGGTTGTTGCAATGGGGACTTCAAAAGAAAATGAGGGGAGTGGAGGTAGCTCAAGTGGTTGAGCACCTGCTTCCCATGCACGAGGCCCTGGGTTCAATCTCTTAGGCTTGGAGAGCAAGATAATGAGCAAAGTCATCAATGAGTGAGGGGCAGGGAGATGCTTGCTGGTAGATAACAGCTGAGGAGGGCTAGTAGAAGTCATGAATTTCACTTGAACTGGGGTTTTTAAAGGGGGAAAGAGAAATAGTTTGGAAGCTACAATGGGGGGAAAACAAAGGACCTGAAATGAGTGGGTGTGAGAGAAAGAACAGCCTCCGCTTGACGGGGGAGCATTATCCTCAGGGGAAAGTCAGGCAAGGAGGTCACCGGAGCATTCAGTAACAGTTGGAGGACACAAAGGACTTTCCTGAGCAGGCAGGCTTTCCAGAGAGCACAGTGATATGTAACTGATATATATCTCTTACGTTCCTTAACCTCATTTCTTTCTCACCCAGCCAAACATCCACACCTTTGCACCTGGAGCTAAAGCTCTTATCTTTTGACCTGGAATCCCCTGGCTCACTACCAATTCAGAGAGGTGCCAAGAGGAGGTTGGCCATGGCTCCCTCTTGATTTCTGTGGATTAGAGGACATTACCTAGCCACCCAGAATGTTCTGGGTGGTGGCAGAGCATAGCCCCAGGAAACAAATTCTGTACTAGCCACCGAAGGCAAAGATTATACCAGAAACGTCTAGCCAAAAGTTTAACATATCGTCGTTCTCACATGCAGACAGGTATGGAGAGCCTCCCCGGTGCACCTGGGCCTTTGCACAACAGAAATCTGGGCCTTGACCCTCATGCAGAGCTAATGAATGCACCATAGTTGGGTTGAGTTCCCACCAGTGGTGTAGACTATAATTGGGATGGGAGTGGAATTGGCAATGATGAAGGGAAAAAAGAAATCATGTCAAACAATTGTTCCCCGAATCTGAAAGGAGAAAGTGAAAGCAAGGAAGAACCTGATCACTCATTCCCCTAATGTTGGAATTCGTAGGCTGTTAGGCTTCAAGCTGGTCGTGAGGGTTCCTGCCCCTTACTAGGAAAGGGCCTGAGGAGGTCATTACCGAATGCTTTGGGGTCTTTTGCACGTATAGGATTCTGAGGCGTGGATACTGAGGAGCCTTAAGCACTGAGTCCCCAATCATTGGAGAAATTTCCTTTGGAGAGTTTGAGGGTGGAATCACCAACCAACAAACTAAGCAGCCCTGAGAGCCATCACTCTCTGCCTGAGACAGTGAGAACTAGGGAGCCTTCTAAAAACCCACCACCTCTCCCTACTCTTCCTGCACCCCCAAACTCTGCAGCTCTAATAAGATCACAGGAAGTCCTTGATATCAAGCCAGGACTTGCTTTATCACTCACTTCATTCGTTTGCATATATCTTCAAACCTGAGTAAATCAAACAATTTTGTCTACTCTCAGACTGTCTAATTGTTAGCTTTGAGTTTACTGTATACAAAGTTCTGAGTTCAATCCCTTTCTGGGCCATTTGATTTTCCTCTCTAGCTCACAGACTCACCTCTTAACGGGCCAACTCTAGCCAGCTTTTTTTAAAAAATCAATTTATTGAAGTATATCATTCACACATGAACACACATAAACAATAAGTGTTCATTGAACTTACAAAACAAACATGCATAACATCATACAGGGCTCCCACACATCACCCCACCACAAATACTTCGCATTGTTGTGAAACATTTGTTAACAAACCATGAGAGGGCATCATCAAAGTATTACTACTAACTATAGCCCATATCT
>PVKH010031306.1:0-12349 GCA_004027955.1 Chaetophractus vellerosus
GGACGCAGAGACTGCCCACAAGCGGGAAAAGCCGCGCCTGCGCAGTGACCACTCTCGGCGCATCGCCGCAGCGGGGGGAAGGGGAGATATGTAATAAAATAAATAAATCTTTAAAAAAAATAAAAATAAATAAATAAATAAATAAAAATTGTTTGAAGAACATGCAGATGACCCTAAAACTTACTTTACCATCTTCCCAGCAACTAACCAAGATCTCTCCTTTGGTTGGATTATTAGCCCGATTTCCTCACTGGCCTCTGAATGCAGTGTTTTCAATCTTTCCAGAGATATTTAATTCATACAGTTCCACTAATATATAAATATCGATTATCACATGGTAGAGTAAGAGTTAGGTTTAGGGTTAACTAGTCACCTTTCCTCAATCACTTGTCAAGCCCTTCTTTCTCCCTTATAAATCACTTTTTCACTTGAGGTCCTTTTCTGCAGAGTAACTTTCATGATTACTTCAGCCTTCATTGAGACCTTGCCCTAAACTTCCATAGGCTATACCATTTAACTTTAAGTTATATTGCTTTCATTGTCCATTCTTATTTCATGATGTATTTAATGCAACAGTGATTTGTTGTGTGTCTGATAGCTATAAAAGAATATATTTGTTATTGAGTGCATATTATAAACTCGATCATCTTTTTCTCTCTTCCTTGAGATGAGTCAAGTCTTTCTTATTTTCTGCAGTGCTTAGCACAGATTAAAGCAGCTAGATGATAAACGACTGATTCTTGATGACTGCCATTTGCAGTTGACCCTTGATTGCATTAGTTGTGCTATGTCAGGGAAATAATAACAACCTAGGGGAACAATGCACATATATATATATATACATATTTTAACAAATCAATTTAGTTAATACATATTAATATGGCATAAATCCATCCAAAGTGTACAATCAATGGTATTTGGTGTAATCACATATTTATGCATTCATAACTTCAATCATTATTATAACACTTTCATTGTTCCAATAATAATAATAATAAACAAACAAACAAAACTCATCACCTCCCAAACTCTCTATGCTTCCCCTGCTATACATAGCTGCTATTCTGTTTCGTTTGTATTGGTATTTATATTTCGTAAAAACAGTCTTATATATGCAATATCACCCATATTCGTGCTTTACATGAGATTTTAATATCTCATAGAATCCCATGTTATAGTTTTTAGCTTTCCTTCTAGTAATATACATGACCTTAGACTTTCCCTTTCAACCACTGTCATATCCATATAATATCTCTGCTAGTTACAAACACCATGATATGCTTTCATCATTTCTATTCATTTCCAAAGATTAACAATCTTTTTACCAATTCTGCACAGATTAACCCTCAGCATTCCATTCTCTACCTTCCTTCTATTTTCTGATGATCCATATTCAAATTACTAACTCCATGAGTTTATACAATATATTTTGTTCATAAACACAGCCATACAGTTTTTGTCCTTTTGTGTCTGGCTTGCTTCACGCAACATAATGTTCTCCAGTTTCATCCATGTTGTCATATGTGCCACAACTTCATTTCTTCTTACTGCTGCAAATATTCCATAGTGTGTATAAACCACAATTTGTTTATTCATTCATCAGATGATAGACATCTGGGTTGTTTTCAACTTTTTTTCCTTTTTTCTATTTTTTTAATTAATTTTTTAAAAGAAGCTTTAGATTATAAAAACGTTATATAAAAAATATAGGGAATTCACATATGCCCCTCCCCCCTCACCTTCCAACCTTAACAACATCCTTCATTAGTGTGCTATATTTGTTACAATTGATGAACACATATTGAAGCATTGCCATCAACAGTGGAGTATAGTTTAAATTATACTTTACACTTTGCCCTGCACAATTTTATAGGCTATGACAAGATATATAATGGTCTGTATCCATCACTGCAATGTCATGTAGGACAATTCCAATGTCCCCCAAATCCCCTATATTGCATCCATTATTCCCTCTCCTTTCCCCCAGAAACTCTGATGACACCTGCCTTTATATCATTAACATAAGTTCCTCCATTGCTAGAATAATAATAAGTCTATAATTTAATAAGTCAAATTTAATCCATTGTTTGTTCTGCAGTCTTGAAGATTTTCGCATGGTAATGTCCATTCTGTTTCCAGTTGAGAGGGGGCTTAGATTTCATGGGGCAGATGGATAGAACTTTCTTGCTTACAGTTGCAGGCACTCTCTCTTCCTTGGGATGGGCATTGTCCATCATCATCTCCTTTTTCATCTTCCTGGGTGAGTCCAGTGAACTGGAAAGTAGGTCTTGCAACTCTGCTGAGATTCAGGAATCCACTGGCACATGGATAGAGCAAAGATTTAAGTCATTATCAATTATAATGACCCTCTCCTGCCACAGTTGTGACCCTCTGTGATCGAAAACCTCTCCAAAGATGAAGCCAACAGAATAATCAATTAAAATTAATATGTATATGATATAAGAATAATAACTTTAAAAGTAACAAAGAAATACAAAAAAGTTAAAAATTGAAATAATATAAAAAATTTTTAGACATTGTGTCTTTCATCACTGTAAGATATGTTATCTTGTATGTACTCTGACATTTTCTTCCATATATTTCCCCAGATTTTAATTTTTTTTGCTTTATGTTCAATGAAGCTTTAGGTTGCAGAAAAGTCACATAGAGAATATAGGGGATTCCTATATACCCAACACCATCCCCCTTTTCCACACTCCCCTATTAATAACATTTTACATGCAGATGGTACATTTTTACATTGATGTACAAATATTTAATCGTTGCTACTAACCATGGTCAATGGTTTACATTATGGTTAACATTTTGGCCTCTACACTTTTATAGGTTTTGACAAAATTTAAAATGGCCTATATCCATTATTACAAGATCATGCAGAACAGTTCTAATTCCCTGAAAATAACTTATGTTTTTTTTTTTAAAGATTTATTTATTTTATTACATATCTCTGCTCCCCCCCGCTGAGGGGATGTGCCGAGACTGGTCACTACACAGGCGCTTGTGGGCAGCTTCTGCTTCCATTCGTGGCTGGCTCTCAGTTCGCAGGTGACTGGCTGCGCTCCATTCGTGGGCGACCTGCCCTGCCCGTGGCGGCTTTTGCCCTGTCCATGGCTGCTTTTTGCCCTGCCCACGGCGGCTCTGGCCCGCCCATGGCGGCTTGCCCTTCTCAAGGCGGTCTGCCCATCAGGAGAGGTCCCCGGGAATTGAACCCGGGGCCTCCCATGTGGTATGCCGGTGCCCTATCCACTGGGCTATCCAGCTGGCCCCTACTTATGTTTCATCTATTCTATTCTTCCTCCCCCCCCCCTTAGATCCTATGGTAACCACTAAGTTACAATTTTTGAAGAATAAGATTCATAGCTACTTGCAATAACATTGAGGATTTGACATATTGGTTTGTTTTCTTTTATTAGGCACTGCCTATGTTTTTGAGGAACTCTTGTCCCTCTAACTGAGAACTTAGCAGGATTCCCTGGGATGGGAGTTTAATATTTTCTTGTTTATTGTGTAAGTTGCCATCCACTGATATAACAGACTATGACAATATGAACACTAACATAGTCCATAGAGGCCTGCCCCAGATGCACCCTATCCCGTATAACCCCCCCCACACCTGACACCTTACACCAGTAACCCTCCCCTGCAATATGTACCAAAAGAACATTTCCAACATTGTAGGTTTAACCACAGATCTGCAATTCCCCAGAGTTCATCTGCTCCTTCCCCCGGCCCTCCCCCCAGTACCAAGGATAGTCCAACCCAATCCCTCCACCATACTCTCCTTCACAAGCTAGCACTGCTGAGCCCAATCATGTCACTGCACCACTGTGATGCCCATCTACTACCCAACCACAACTTTCCATCATAGATTTTGCCCTTTTGGGCATCAGCTCACCACCCAATACTCCCTTTCTGTCTCCTATAAACCTATCTTCCAGAATCTAGCTCTGTGAGTATTCTCAATTTGCTTAATTTACATCAGTGAGGTTATATAGTATTTGTCCTTCAGTGCCTGGCTTACTTCACTCAATATAAGTATCCAGGATTCATTCATGTTATCCTGTGTGTTAATACTGCATTCCTTCTTAAGCTGAGTAATATTCTATTGTATGGATATACCACGGTTTGGTTATCCATTCATCTGTTCATGGGCATTGGGGTTGTTTCCAAGTTTTGGCAATAGTGAATTTTTCTGCTATGAACTTTGGTGTGAATATATTGCCACTATGAACATTGATGTACAGATGTCTATTGCTGTCTCTGCTCTCAGTTCTTCTGAGTATATGCCTAGAAATGGTATTGCCAGGACACATGGCAAGTCTGTATTGAACTTTCTTAGGAACTGCCAAACACTCCTCCCCAGTGGCTGTACCATTCTACATTCCCACCAACAGTGAATAAGTGTTTTTATCTGTCCAGATCCTCTCCAACATTTACAGTTTTTTGACTTTTTAATAACAGCTAGTCTAATAGGTATGGAATGATATCTCATTGTAGTTTTGATCTGCATTCCCCTAATTTCTAGTGATGTTGAACATTTTTTCATGTGTTTCTTTGCCATTTGTTTTTCTTCTTTGGACAATTGTCTTTTCAAGTCTTTTTCCCATTTTTTAATGAGGTAGTTTGTCTTTTTATTTTTGAGTTGTATGATCTTGTTGTATATCATGAATATTAAATCCTTATTGGATATGTGATTGCTAAATATTTTCTCCCATTAAGTCGGCTCCCTTTTCACACTTTTGACGAAGTCCTTTGAGGTACAAAAGTATTTAATTTTGAGGAGGTTCCATTTATCTAGTTTTTCTTTTGTTGCTTATGTTTTGGGTGTAAGGTTTAAGAAACTACAAAAAGATCTTGAAGTTATTTTCCCACATTTTCTTCTAGGAGTTCTGTGGTTGTCACTTTTATATTTAGGTCTTTGAGTTAATTTTTGTATAAGGTGTGAGGTAGTGGTCCCCTTTCATTCTTTTGGATATGGATATCCAGTTTTCCCAGCATCATTTGTTGAAATAGCACCATTTGTTCTGGCCCAGCTGGGAGGACTTGATTGCTCTTTCAAAAATCACTTGACTATTAATATAAGGGTCTAGTTCTGCATTCTTGATTTGGTTCAATGTGTCTGTCTTTGTGCCAGTACCATGCTGTTTTTCACAATGTAGCTAGGTAATATGCTTTCAAATCCATCTTTCTTCTTCTTTTATTTTTTGTTGTTGTTGTTCTTGATTTCATTTGTTTTTGCTCTGATCTTTACTATTTCTTTCCTTTGGCTTGGTTTTAAATTTTCACTCTTTCTTCTTTTTTAATGTAAGCACTGAGGGCTATAAAATTCCCTCTCAGCAAAGCCTTTGCAGTGTCCCATTGGATTTGATATATTATGTTCTCATTTTCATTCATCTCAAGATATTTGATGAATTCTCTTGTCATTTCTCCTTTGACCCACTGATTCTTTAAGAGGATGTTGTTAGAGATGTAGAAGATGGCATAGGTTTAGGTGGGCACTCACTGTCTCTCTTGCAAGGGACATCTGATTGGGGAAAGGATCCTGCCCAAGAGATCTGTTCTGGTAGCCCACAGAACAAGAACATTTGGGACATCCATCAGGAGGGAGCTGGACAGGGAGACAGATTGCTCACGTGTGAGTTTTTAGCCCCAAGCTGGGGCTCTTAAGTGCAGACAAATAAGCTGCACCCTCAGGGCAAAGGGCTAAGGTGAGCTCAGACTCCCACCTGCAACCTGTCTAGAGGGAGCATTCTCTGAGAGTGGGAGGGTTCTGGCAGGGGGTGGAGAGGGGTTCCCTTTCTGTGGGTTTGGTTGCCTGGACCACCTTAGAGCTTTGGGGAGCACACCAGCCAGCCTGAAGTGGCACCAGGCTGAGGGGAGAGGTGACTCTTCTGAGGAAGCCTGATTTACCTAACTGCCCTGGGATACAGAGGCTTGGCTTGAGAGAGGGGGACTCAGCCAATTTAATAGTTTGGCACTGAGAACTATCAGAATTTCAACTCCCCTAAGGGATTCAGGCAGTGAGTAGTGCTTAAAAAGTTTCCACAAGCCTATTTAGGTTACCCTGGGTGGAGGGAGTGGTCTAGAAGAGGCTTGTAAACCATTTCAGTAAGGTGAACTCAGTCATCAAGGTCCCATTTGAATTTCAAAAGGGAACTCAACCTGACCAGGAGAGCTGAGGGGAGATCTGCTCAGACAGCCTGCTGAATACTGCTGCCACAGGAGAGTAAAAACTTCATAAGGGCAAGTGACTAAATAGCTTTCTGAAGAGCTACCTCACCCAAATAGTAATTTAGCTCAGTGGGGTAATTTCTGTCTTGAATATATGAGGTCCCTAGTTCAATTCCTGGCTCCTCTAAGAGTAGTGATTTACCAGGATATCTAACATCCAGCTGATAAAGTAAGACAGGGAAAACATAGTACAAACTTCTCTTTTGGGTTCCTTATTTCTCAGAAAAAAAAAGGTTACTTAAAATTTTTTTTAACTTAGTTTACACACTAAAATCTGCCTCAAAACCTGCAGAGAGAAGCCTGCAGGGTAATTGATTGATGAACACACACAGACTGAGAGGCTCCACAAGGGACCAAGAAGGAACACTTTTCTTCCTTAGCTTTGTTTGACTGCTTGCTTGTATGTTTGTTTGTTTTTTGTTTGTTTGATTGTTTCTTGCTTTTCTTTCCTCTTTCCTCCCTCACCCTTTTTTTTTAAAATTAGATGCTGCTAGCTTGTTTCTTCTTTGCTGTGCTTCTTCTTCCTTGATTTCCCATTCTCTATGTATATTGATATTGTCTACCAACACTATCTCTTTTCCTTCCTTCATTTTTCTATCTTCTGCTTTCTGTTGTGGTTTTTACATTACACATTTTTTCATTAGTCCTCAAGTTTACTGCTTTCAATTTCTATCTTGTCTATTCTGTTTTCTTTACTTTTTAAACTTAACTTTCTCCTTTCAGCCCTTTCTTTACTCTTTCTCTCTCTCCTCATCATTTTGGCCATTTAAATTATTCCATATATTTTTCTCTATTTGTTTCCCATTCCATTGTAGGTATGCCACTTTTTTCCCCCATTACTCTACACTGCTTATATGAGTTAAATATTCATTTTACTAAGTCTTAATACAACCCCTTATCTAACTTTTACTATTATTACTATTTTCCTTTTTTATTTATCACCTCTTTCGATTTTTCTGGCCCTAATCTTTTTTCCTTCAAGGGTACATAGAAAACTACAAGGAAATAGAACAAGAAGAACAAGGTGTCAAAGAGAAAATTCAACACACACACACAGAACCACCAGCTAAATAAAACTCTAGAGCAGAGAGAAACCAATCAACTGAATAAACCCATCAAGATAAAATGATGACCAGAGGGAAACAAAAAATTACAAACCTTACTGAGAAACAGGAAGACATTGACCAGTCCAAGGAACAAACTAAAAACCAGGAAGAGATGCAGAACATCGAACAACTAATCAAAGCTGTCAAAACTAATATCATGGGCAAACTTAATGAAGTGAAAGAAGATATTAGGGATATTAAGAAGACACTGGGAGAACATACTGAAGAAATTGTAAACATACATAAAAAGATAACAGATATGATAACAGATATGATGATGATAAATGGCACAATTCAAGAAATCAAAAAGATGCTGGAATCACATAAAGACAGATTTGAACAGGCAGAAGAAAGAATTATTTATGTGGAAGACAGTATATCTGAAATCAAACAGATAGTAGAACAGATAGATAAAAGATAGAAAAAACCCAGCAGGGGCTTAGGAATTTAACCAACAATACAAAATGCACAAACCTATGCATTATAGGCATCCCAGAGGGAGAAGAGAAGGGAAAGGGAACAAAAGGAGTGTTGAAGGAAATAAAGGATGAAAACTTCCCAACTCCACTGAGGGAGATGGGTGTACATGTCCAGGAAGCACAACACACCCAAAATAATAAACCTCAAAAGGCCTACTCCAAGACATATACTTTTTAAAATGCCCAATGCTCAAGTCAAAGAGAAAATACTCAAGGCAGCAAGAGAAAAGAGAACCATCACATACAGGAGAAGCTCAAAAAGATTAAGTGCTGATTTCTCATCTGAAACCATGGAGGCAAGAAGACAGTGGTATGACATAGTCTAAAAGAAAAAAACTTCCAGCCACGAATTCTCTATCCACCAAAGCTGGTATTCAAAAATGATTGAGAGTTTAACAGATAAACAGAAATTAAGAGAGTATGCCAATAAAGAGAGTATGCCAATAAGAAACCTGCCCTTCAAGAAGTACTAAAGGGAGTTCTGAAGGTTGAAAGAAAAAGAGTTGGTGGAGAGTGTAAGAACAAATAAAAGGACAAAAAGAGAAATAAAAACAACATATGACATACATAAACCAAAAGAAAATATGGCTGATGTAAGAAATTCCTTGATAGAAATAACACTGAATGTTAATGGTTTAAACTCACTAGTAAAGAGACACAGATAGGCAGAATGGATAAGGAAATATGACCCATTTACATGTTGTTTACAAGAAACCCACCTTAGACCCAGGAATTCAAGGAAGCTGAAAGTGAATGGCTCAAAAACAATTTTACATGAAAACAATAACCAAAAAAAGGGCAGGAGTTGCTATACTAATATCAGACAAAATAGCCTTTAAATTCAAAACTATTGTAAGAGACAAAGACAGACACTATATTTTAGTAAAAAGGATAATTGTTCAAGAAGAAAGAACAATCATAAACATTTATGCACCTAATCAGGGGGCCTCAAAATACATGATGCAAACACTGGAAAAACTAAGTGGAGACATAAATGCCTCTACAATTATAGTGGGGGACTTTAATACACCATTATCACCATTAGACAGAAAATCTAGACAGAGAATCAATAAAGAAACAAAGACTCTGAATAATACATTATTACTATTTTCCTTTTTTATTTATCACCTCTTTCGAGGAGCTGGACCTAATAGACATATACAGAATGCAATACCCCAAAAACAGTGGGGTATACATTTTTCTCGAGTGCACATGGATCATACTTCAAGATAAACCACATGCTAGGCCATAGAACAGCTCTCAAGGAATTCAGAAAGATTGAGGTTATACAAAGTAATTTCTCTGACCACAATGGAATGAAATTGGAGATCACTAAGGACCAGGGAACCAGACTGGGCACAAAGATATGGAAGCTAAATATCACACTGTTAGACAAATAATGTGTCAAGGAGGAAATCACAAAAGAAATCAGTAACTGCCTTGAAATGAATGAAAATGACCATACAAAATATCAAAACCTATGGTATGCATCCAAAGCTTTACTGAGAGGTAAATTCATTGCCATAAATGCATATATTAAAAAAGAACAAAGAGCTAAAATTGAAGACCTAACTGCACACCTGAAGGAATTGGAAAAACAACAACAAATAACTGCAAAGGAAATAGAAAGAAGGAAATAACAAATATTAGGGCAGAACTAAACAAAATAGAAAATAAGAAAGCACTAGAAAAAAATAAACAAAACCAAAAGTTGGTTCTTTGAGAAGAACAATAAAATTGACAAACCCTTAGCCAAACTAACAAAGAAAAAGAGATAGCCGATGCAAATATACAAAATAAAGAATGAGGAAGGAGATATCACTACTGACCCTACAGAAATAAAGAGCATCATAAGAGGATACTTTGAAAAATTATATGCCAACATGAATGACAAATTAGAAGAAATGGACAAATTCCTAGAAACTCACAAGCAGCCTATATTGACAAAAGAAGAAATTGGTGAACTCAACAGTCCAATTACAGGTAAAGAGAGAGACTCAGTCATCAAAAACCTCCCAACTAAGTAGAGCCCAGGAACAGAGCTTCACAGGTGAATTCTACCAAACATTCCAGAAAAAGCTAACACCAATCCTGCTTAAGCTTTTCCATAACATAGAAGTAGAAGGAATATTGCCTAACACATTCTATGATGCCAACATTACCATAATACCAAAGTCAAACAAAGATAACACAAGAAAGGAAAATTGCAGATCAATCACTCTAATGAACCTAGATGCTAAAATCCTCAACAAAATATTTGCTAATCGCATTCAACAACATATCAAAAGAATTATACACCATGACCAAGTGGGTTTCATCCTGGGTATGCAAGGATGGTTCAACATAAGAAAATCAATCAATGTAATACACCACATAAACAGATTAAATGGAAAAAAAATCACATGATCATATCTATAGATGCAGGAAAAGCAATTGAGAAAATAGAGCACTCTTTCCTGATAAAAACACTGCAAAAGATAGGAATAGAAGGAAACTTTCTGAACATGATAAAGGGTATATATGATAACCCCAAAGCTAACATCATCTTCAATGGTAAAACCCTAAAAGCCTTCCCTCTAAGATCGGGAACAAGACAAGGATGCTCACTATCACCACTCCTATTTAAGTGTCTTACTAGTACTTTCTCAAGCACCAAGGCAAGAAAAAGATGTAAAAGGCATCCAAATTGGAAAAGAAAAAGAAAAATTTCATAATTTGCAGACACGATCCTAAACATAGAAAGCCCCCAAAAATCTACAACAAGCTTCTAGAATTTATAAAGGAGTTCATTAAAGTCACAGGCTATAAGATAAATGCTCAAAAATCAGTAGCATTTCTGTACACCAATAACGAGCAATCTGAGGAGGAAATCAAGAAAAAATGCCATTTACAATACTAACTAAAAGAATAAAATACCTAGGAATAAATTTAACTAAAGATGTAAAGGACTTATATACAGAAAGCTACACAACATTGTTAAAGGAAATCAAAGATTTAAATAAATGGAAGAATTTCCCTGTTCATAAATAGGAGAACTAGACATCATCAAGATGTCTATCCTACCCAAATTAATCTACAGATTTAATGCAATCCTAATAAAAATCAATGCAGCATTTTTTAATGAATTGGAAAAACTAACTACAAAATTCATTTGGAAGGGTAAGAGACCCCAACTCGCCAAAGATGTATTGAAAAAGAAAAATGAAGTTAGAAGCATCACACTACCTGACTTCCAAACATACTACAAAGCTACAGTGGTCAAAGCTGCATGGTATTGGCACAAGTATAGACATACTGACCAATGGAACCGAGTTGAGAGCTCTGATATAGATCCTTGCATATACAGTCATCTAATATTCTACAAGGCCACCAAGCCCACTCAGTTGGGATAGAATGGCCTCTTCAACAAGTGGTGCTTGGAGAACTGGATATCCATATCCAAAAGAATGAGAGAGGAGCACCATCTCACACTATACAAAAATCAACCCGAGATGGATCAAATATCTAAATTTGAGAGTAAAGACCATAAAGACCTTGGAAGATAATGTAGGGAAGCATCTACAGGACCTTGTAATATGAAATCGTTTCATGAACTTCACATCCAAAGCACAAGCAGCAAAAGAAAAAATAGATAAATGAGAACTCCTCAAAATTAAAAACTTTTGCACCTCAAAGGTCATTATCAAGAAAATAAAAAGGCAACCTACCCAGTGGGAGAAAATATTTGACAACCATATATCTGATAGGAGCCTAATATCCTGCATATATAAAGAAATCCTACACCTCAAAAAGAAAAAAGATAAATAACCCATTTAAAAATGGGCAAGTGACCTGAAAAGACACTTCTCCAAGGAAGAAATACAAATGGCTAAAAAGCTCATGAAAAAATGCTTGACATTGCTAGCTATTAGAGAATTGCAGAACGAAACTACAATGAGATACCAATTAGAATGGCAGCTATTAAAAAAAAATAGCAGACTATATGTGTTGGAGAGGATGTGGAGGAATGGGAACCCTCATCCACTGCAGGTGGGACTGTGGAATGATCCAGCCACTGTGGAGGACAGTATGGCATTTCCTCAAAAAGTAACTATAGATCTTCCGTATGATCCAGCAATTCCACTGATGGGTATATTTCCAGAAGAATTGAAAGCAAAGACACAAACAGATATATGCATGCCAATGTTCATAGCTGCATTGTTCACTATTGCCAAAAGCTGGAATCAACCCGGGTGCCCATCAACAGATGAATCGATAAACAAAATGTGGTACATACAGACAATGGAATATTACTCAGCTGTAACAAGGAATAAAGTGCTAATACACGGGAAAACATGGATGAATCTTGAAGACCTTATGTTGAGTGAAGCAAGCCAGGCATTGAGGGATGAACAGTACATGACCTCACTGATATGAATTAAGGAAATTGAGCAGTGTCAGAGGACTATGGTCTGAAAGATAGGTTTACAAGAAAGAGAAAGAGAAGAGAAAGTAGTGAGCCATCACCCATAC
>PVKH010031307.1:0-12348 GCA_004027955.1 Chaetophractus vellerosus
TTGGCTGCAGGTTAGAATCAGTTGGGGAGAGTTTAAAAATCCTGATACCTAGGTTGCTTTCCAGACCAATTAAATTAAAATCTCTGGAGATGGGGCCTGGGCACGAGTATTTTGAAAGCTCCCCAGCTGATTGCAATGTGTGACCACGGTTGAGAACCACTGCACTGGAAGAAGGCTACCTCTCTGATAAAACTTGTTTAAAAGACTCAGAAGGCAGCAAGACTTCCTTTCATTCCATCTTCATTTAATCTCCAACTAATTTGATTCTCTACTTAATTGGATCAAAGCCTCAGGCTCTAAATCACTTATATTAAAAATATAAATTACCCAACCTTTTATTTCAGGAACCTCCAGGCACACAGTATAGTGCTTTTCTATCCCAGGTCTGGGCAATTGACATTTGATTATCATAAAAGGGCTAAAGTTGGGATTAAATAAAAGCAGCAAGATCCCTGCTCTGTTTCAGTCTGATGAAAAGCAATGATGACAGGTGGTAGAATATGGCATATACCCCATATTGAGTATACCTTGAAATCATAGACATTCAAAAATCAAACATATATGGATATTAGATGCATGTATCAATGAAGTTGACAGGAATGAATTTGAATTTTTTTAAAGCAACAAACTGTGTTTATAACCCTGAGCAGCACAAAGACAAATAAATTATGCTTTAGACTTCTATTATTTTAGTCAGTTAACAGACTTCTGGCTTAAAATGGTGCCTGGTTAGAGTTTTCTGGTGTATCCTCCCCAGTTTCCCACTCAAATATTGATGGAGACACAGAAAAAAAAGAGAACTTGGAAATTCACCTCCCCACCCCAACCCCACCAAACAACAAAAACATCAACAAAGACCGTCGACTCGGTGCCAGAATCTGGGAAGATTTTCCATTAAATATAAGGAAATATAATATTCTGAAAAAACCAGCTGATGGCTCCTATGAAATGTAGCTAATCTTTTAATGTTTAAATAAATACCTGTCAAACTAGGGTCTAAAATTAATACTAGATACCGAAACTGATAAACAGGATAGTTTACTTAGGGATGATAAATATTTAGAATGTTGATAAAGAAAAATCTAAAATCCAATGGAGAAACATACATAAGTAACTGAATAATTTGAGAGATACCAGGCTCTTGAATGAGAATTGCTACTGAAAGTAATCAATAAATTCAATGACTTCCTTATCAAAGTCCCAACAGGGTTTCTTTGTTTTGTTGGGGATTTTTTGTTTTGTTTTTTGTTGTTGGTTGTTTTTTTTTGGGGGGGGGGTCTCCTTTTGTTTTAGATGTGGCAAAATGATTCTAAGTTGCATTTGAAAGAATAATCAAAGGGGAATTGCCAGGAAAATACTGTGCGGAATACTTTTTCTATCAGATTTTTAAATTTATCTTAAAACTATAGTAATCAAAGAGGTATTACTATCATTGCAGGAATAGAATCAATTGAATGGAGAAGAGGGTATAGAAATATAAGAATTTAATATGTGATTAAATGAGGCATTTGTATTTACCAGTGAAAAAGATTGACCTGGTTTTCTTGGGGCGGGGGGGGGGGGGGAGGAGAGAGAGAGCTTGATTTCTGCCTCCATCCTTACAGCAAATAGAATTCCAAGCAAATCAAGGGTTTAAATATTTTAAAAGGAGAAAATGTCTTTCAAGTATATCATGAAAATCAGAAATCAAAAAATAAAACCTGATTAACTTAATTACCTATGGGTTTTACATTTCTGTAAGAAACAGAGAAGGAAGAGAGGGAAGAAAAAGAGAAAATCCTGCCATAAACCAATATATAACTGTGTGGAAACTTAAATCCATTTGGCTTAAACCCTTCCCCCGAATTCTGTGGGACTCTCCATCCCCTCCCTGAGATTTCTGTGCACACCAGGAGCTCACATTCTCATGGCCACACCTCATCTTTCTCAAAGAATCCTTGATCTAAATCCACCTCCCTCCCTTTTGCATGCCAACTTAGTTGCTTTTTCTTGATTTTCCCAAAATCTGTCACTCAAAGCATTTGCATGTTTAACAGAATTTTCTGAAGATTCAGAGTAAGAAGAGATGTACCAACAATATCAAATTGAATATTCGATAGCTTTGTCCTAAAAACTCCTTTATACACTCCACCAATGGGAATATACCATTAGCAAAAGTTTTCTGCAGGCTTCAGCCCCTACTGTGTTGTCTAGACCCTTCTCTCACAGTATTTATTTTTGCCTTCTGCATATTCACTTCTCTGTTTTTTCTTACACCCAAATTTCTATTTTTATTGTGAAATATAAAATGCACTAGAAAAATACATAGAACTTAAATAGAAAACACGGTAAGAAAGACAATATAATGGAAAGCCCAGAACCGTCCCTGCACACATATCTTTTCCCACTATCACCCCCCCCAATAAAAATAACCAATATTCTAAGATTTTTAGTATGCATGTCCTTGCTTTTGTTTTTAGTTTTACTACTTAGGCATTTATCCTTAAACCACACAATTTAGTTTCTCACTTTTTGAACTTTTTATATACATGGAATCATGCTGGACACATTCTTTTGTGTCTTGATTTTCTTGCTCAACACTCATTGGTAAGATTTACCAATGCTGAAACATGTAGCTCCATTACACAAAGTTAAATGACTAATGACAATTTTTTAAAGATGTAATTCATTTGAGAGAGATAAATGGTTAATATCACCAGTATACAAAAAAATTAAAAAGCTTATAAGAAACCACGAGAAAAAGTTAGCAACAATTTTAAAATATGAACAGGCAATTCATAAAAGAAGAAATACAAAAGGTCAATAAACATTATGTCTGTTTAATACCATTAAACAAATGCTATTAAATATAATTTGATATAAACTTTCACCTCTTAAGATAAACACTACAAAATAGCTTGACCAAACTGTTGTGAGAGTATGGGAAACAGGGACCCTTATGAACAGTTAGTGGAAACAAATATATTTGAACTTGCTGGAAAATGTAAACATATTTGAACTTGCTGGAAAACTATTTGACAATATGTATCAAAAAATAAATACAATGTACATACCTGTGATCGTTTGAAGCTGTATGGACACCAGAAAAGCACGTTTGCAAAGTTAATCCATTACTGTTAATATGAACCCATTGTAAGTAGGATATTTTGGTGAGTAGGATCTTAAGTTAAGATTTGACCCACCTCATTCAGAGCGGATCTTAATCCTCTTACTGGAGTCCTTTATAAGAGAATGAAATTCAGACACACGGAGAGAAAGCCACAGAATTAAGAAGCTGGAAGCAATGAAACCGGGAAGAGAAGGGAGAGACCAGCACACAACACCATGTGTCTTGCCATGTGACAAAGGAGTCCAGGATCCCAGGCAGCCCATCTTCAGGAAGAAGGTATGGTCTTGATGATGCCTTGGTTTGGACATTTTCACAGCCTTAGAACTGTAAGCTTGTAAGTTAGTAAATCCCCGTTGTAAAAGCCAATGTATGTCACAGTATCAGCTTGAGCAGCTTAGCAAACTAGAACTATACTCTTTGGATCTGACATCCTACCTTCTTAAAGTTTACCTTAAAGAAATAATTGCCTAAGTATGTAAAGACAAATCCAGAAGGCTCTTCATTGCAGAATTATTAATAGTACTGAAAAGAAGTAAATTTCCTGGAAGCCCCCAGGCTGGTGAATGGGTTCATAGAACTATACTTGCATCATCTAATGAGGGAGTTTCAAACATTGTCCAGTAAACTGAATATTTTCTTTGGTCCCCTCAATAGCTTTGCGTTTTGTTTCTTTGTTTGTTTTTGTGGGTGTGTGATTTCATCAGCTTCATCTAAAAACTAGTACATTTCACTTAAAAATCTTGATTTAGGGTCTCTCTAGAATCAAATTCAGCCATTGTGAGCACCTGTGTTTCCACATGATAACAATCAGCTGGACATGAATGTCACCCACCCTAGTTTGCTGTTTTCTCACACCAGAATCAGCTCACTCATTTATGTTACCTTCATAACACTTGAGACATTTAAGTTTACTACTCCTACGTTAATAATTCTTTATATTCTAATTGCATTTAGAACATAGACCTGCCAAGGATTTGATTTTTTCCCTTTTAAAATAACTTCTTTTTCTTAATTTTAAAAGCAAGGCATGGGGAACTAGCTGGGGCTCAATTGGTTGGGCTCTGGTTTACCACATGGGAGGCCCCAGGTTCAGTTCCCGGGGCCTCCTGGAGAAGGCAAGCTGCCCCGTGGTTGTGAGCTGACTCAGCGGGATGGCGCAGCAGGGGGAGACAAGCAGACACAGAAAAACACAAAGCAAATGAACACAGCAAGCACAAGCAGCAAGGGGGGGATATATAAATAAATAAAAATAAATCTTTAAAAAAAAAGCAAGGCATGCTTTACTTTTTGGAAATTTTCTAAAATTATTTTAGAAAATTTGAAAGCACAGAAATACATAAAAAGAAACAAAAATCAGTAATAGCACCTACTAAAAATAACTCTTGTAGAATTTGTTTATATATTCTTTTAATTCCTTTGTCCATACATACATATCTTATATAAAGTTGAAGCCATGCTTTATATCCTGATACTTTCCATCATTACATGTACAAGGCATTGTATCGTAACCAGTTTCCATCATTTTTAATAAGTGCATAATATTCTGTGGTAGAGAGGTAATGTTATCTACATAGCTATTCTTCTAATATTATACATTTAGTTGTGTTTTGAGGTAGGGAAGTTGTTTTGTTTTGGTTTTGGCTTTACTCTAATAATGCTGGAGTGAAGATCTTTTGCTAAACTTTAGTGTATTTCTCTATGATCTGTATGCAAGATTCCCAGAAGTGGAATTTCTGGTTCAAAGTATATGAGCATTTTTAAAGGCTCTTGATGCATAAAGGTTCACCAAATTGCTTTCCTAAAGATTGGATCAATTTATATTCCCTCTAATAGGGTAAGAGAGTGCCCTTCCCAAATATGTATCTTCTCCCCCAGAAACAAATATTTTGGAGGCATTTTCACCATGAAGCTTTCTAAAGTCAATTTAGTTTGGTTGATTGGGGTGCTTACCCATCTCAGTTAACCCCTTAATAACTTGAACTTTGTCAGCCAGGGCTTTGCCAGAACACAGAACAAACACAGGATTCATTCACAGAGGCTGATAATCATGTCCAAGGTTAGGTCTAATATTGCTCATAAATGTAAAGGTGAAAAAATAAAGGGTACCTAAAAACCGTGACATTGCTGTCCTCCCCTGCAAAACGTTACTGTAAAAAGAACAGAGGGATATCTCCTGAGAAACAAAATTGCTGAAGATGTCCCTGCTATTTGGCTACCTCAGCAAGGGTGTGCGGGGAGTTACAATTGCAAAAGGCTCCACTTGCAGAGATAGTCACCTCCAGATGTTTCAGCCCAGGTACCACAGCCCCACACCAGATGTGAGCCCCTGGGAGCTAAGGGGTGGAAGAGCTTGGAGCACACAGCTGCAGATGATGAGGTCATCAGCGCAATTTGGGGGAAAGGATGAGTTCACTGAGGGGGGGGGGAAGCATGTCACTTTTCTTTTTTCTTGTTTGAAGTCACTAAGCTTCAGGGTTCAGGAGGGAATTGTTGCTCTGACTTTATTCTTTGGGAGGCGGGTGGCTGCCTGCCAGAGGCAGCTGCACATGGGGTCATTTGCATTGCATGCAATCTCTGGTTTTAGAGGGAAGCTCTTCCTTTCCTTAGATCATCTGCTTCTTTAGAGTCAGGGCCACTGCCTCACACAGATTGTATTCGCCCTTTAATCTTTTCCCCACCCCTCCCTCTCCCTGACTTACTCCATGCGGTTTAACAAGCTTCCCAGACACAGGTCCAGCAGGCTCATCCCCATAGCTTTGAAAGCCAGCTGGCAGACAAAGGAGGAATTATTTCATATGCTCATGGCTGGGTGCCGGAGAGAGGCACTTTGTGGAACACGTGGGGTGCCCTGGCCTTGATCTCTCTCCCTCCTGCCACCTCCAGGTGTTAACACCTAGTAACCTGGACCGCGGCTGGTTCTGACCTCCTCGGCCCAATTATGATTGCTGAACTTTCAATTGTTCTGGTAAACCTGATGGGCCCCTGAGCTAGCAGTTTCCCAGAAGGAGGAGCACATTCCCTTTTGTGTATGCGCACATTCTTGAAGTTTCACCAAGGTGATGCCCGGACTAAAAGGGATGGGGATCTGGCTCGCCAACGTGGGGAAACTTGCTTTCAGTTAAATGAGGCACCTCTTTTCTTTTGGATGGTGCAGGGAAATGAAAGCAGTAAAGAGTGAAACAGAAGGTAGACTAGGCAGGGGACATGGACGAATGGCCCTTTTTCTGCAGAGAAAAGCATGTTTCTAGCCAGCCTATTGCTTATCAACTGACAAGAATGTTTTAGGTATCATTTTATTTTTTTCTTTCTCCATTTCGAGATGATTTCAAGCCATTACTTTAGAAATTATATCAAATGGAGAGTAAGTGGTCCATTTCAACTTCATCTTTAAAACTCAAAGTGGATAGAGCCAGGTTCTATGAACCAATAAAAAGAGCAATCAGAGAGGCATATTAGTCACTGCTGAGCCCTATGTCCTGGGACAGGCACCATATATTATTAAGCCCTAAGATGTTCTTCCTGTCTTCAGAGAACCAAGCAAGCAGTCAAGCAGAGAGCCGCTTAATACTGGAAGGACTTTGCTTCTTACGAATGGCATTTGGGAGGTCCTGATTCTTATTAACGTCACTGTGACGCACCTTAAGGGTGTTTTAAAAATCTTTATCATTAAGCATGGGAGAACTGCTATTAACTGAAATCCAAATAACCAGGTTCCTCAGCACTTTGAAAATAGAGTGGCAATTTTGAGAATTAAGAGGCAATAAGTGGGGGAAAAAATCACATCAGATATTTTTTGAAAATAATATTTTTTCAAGGGATACTGCGCTCTCAAGCATCCTGATATCTAATTTTCCAGTAAGAAAGAAAAGTGCCTTTCTCTACCAACCACTTACTCTAGGCACTGGTAAACACTTTCACACACCTTATTTTGTTTAATCGTCACAAGGTTATTATGATATAGATATCATCCCCATTTCGCAAACTAGTTTCTGGCTGTACATATTTCAAGCCTTTCGTCTCCTCCACTACTCACCTATTTCCAGTGCCAAGCACCAAAGGACATTTTCTTAAGAATCAAGGTCTGGCCCTCCATCTCTGTGTCACGTTGCCAGGTGGGTAAGCCCAGTGGGCTGCAGGCATGTACCTGGAAGCCATTCCTATTTCAAGGTGGCCAACAGTAAAGTAACCCTATGTGGAAGTGACTTGATCCATAAATCTATCCCACTAAACCCAAGCTAAATGTATCTCTAACTCACCTGTCTTAGATCTCTCCAGTCCCATGCAAAAAAGGGGAAACAGAACAGAGGGGGCATTGAAATGGGGACTCATTTCAACACAATTGAGTTAAAATATCTTACTTTTGCAAATTTTGTGTAAAAAAAAAATGTGTGAACACATGGCCAGGATCCTTCCAAGGGCCTCAAAAGGGGCCTAGAAGCTTAAGCTTTATTAGCTTCATGGTAACTTGGCCTCTGCCCGGGATACTGCCATTGTCCCAAGCATTTGGCATTGCTTCAGAGCCTACTTCATGCTTGTCTGAATAGCCTCATCACTGGTGGCTTTGAGAATGGATTGGACTTTCGGAAATAACCAAAGTCTTTTGGATCAGGTGTTGTGGTTCAGGTAATTGATCAAGCTATAGAGTCCTATTTGGAGGTCAGAAGTGTGGTGTTTGTCTTCTGCAACTCGTTAACTATGTCTGAGAACAGGTTTCTGAAATAGGGTGTTTGCCCTGCAAATGGCAAAACATAGTCCGGGATTATTCCCAACAAAGAAGCAGTTTGCATCTTCTGAGACCCAAGGTCCACACTGTAACTCAGCCAGTTGTCTGCCCCTTTCAAGTACACAGACAGCAAAACCCAGGGCTGAAGTGCCTCTTTGGCTGTATGCTCCAGAAACTGGGGGTTTGCTATCCTTACAGCAAATAGCTAGCATGAGCTCTGTCTTTGGGGAAGGGTTTTGTTTTGCCCCAAACCTTGTCGCATGGCTTTAATCCCACTGCATTTGTCATCTTCAGCCTCACTGAATACAGAGAAAGAGAGCCTTCAACCGGCTTGCCAGAGAGGTAAATAGGTTTAAACTTCACCACAGATGGCCTCATCTCCCAGTGCCAGATTTTCATCAACAACTGGTGTGGCTAGTGACATGGCAAAGAACCACAGCTAAGCCTGGCTCCTGTCCACCTCTGAAATAACAGAGACCAAGAGGGGAATAGAGGGGACTGAAAGGGCCTGACAGTTTGGGGTGGAGGAGGGAAAAGAATAGAAGTGTGGGATTGAGGGAGGAAGGGGAGATATCTTGTTATAAGCTAGGGAAAGTAGCTTAGCAGAATAAGAATGGAAATGAGCACATTGGGCTTGTCTGATATGTTTACTTATTTAATGCCTGCCTCATTCCACAAAGGATTGGCTTCCCCTTTGATTTTGAGTTAGGGCTATATCAAGCTGAACACAGTCTTCTTTATTCTCTTCTTTGGATATACAAGAGGGGGAAAGTAGCATTTAAATTTTTCTATTCTTTTAAAATTTCATTCTTTCTCTCTGCACGTAGTTAGCCCCTGTCCCACCCTGTCCTACCCCCCAGCGTCCCAGCGTTCTCAATTTATTTTCCTCAGACACACGGCCTTTAGAGAGAGTGTGCATGGACACACATTAGCAGTTGATTAGAATAAGGAGAAAAAGAGAGTGAAGCAATAAAAAAAAAAAAAAAAAGAAAGGAAGGAAGGAAGGAAAACATAACTTGGCCTGTAATCTTTGGGAATTCGCCAGAATCCTCCTCTAGCCAACCAACACACTCTGTGGTGTGTGTGCGTGCACGCACACGCACACGTGTGAGGTGCGTGTGTGTGCTGCACACTTCTAAGCCTGGGGGAGCACAGAGCACTCAGATCTCCATGAATTGCCGAAGTAAGTGAGACAGAAGAAGCGCAGTGGTCATGGTCCAAACGATTACCAAAGCGCTGCTCTCCTGATCAAGTTTTGTACGAAACATGCCAGAGGAAGAAAGGGAAGGGTTGATGATGCATGTTTGGCATTTCTTTGTAGTCCAGGCCTTTTCTTCCCCTGAGGTGGTAGTTGTTGTTAACCGGGGTTGTGTGAAACCCCTTCTGTGCAGAAACTGGAGCTTCTGCTTTGAAGCCCAGAGTGTCTTTGTTCTTCACCTAACTTGGTGCCATTTTTGTCAGGAGCATGTGTATTGAAGTCTGGTCAATGCCTGCCACCCAGAATTCAGTAAAATCATTTGCCAGGTGGGAAAACAAGCTTATGGTGGGATGTGAGGGGACAGTTGTGGGCTGGGGGCAGGGAAGAGAGGCCTGTGTATAAAAATACAAAACAAGACACTGTAAATGTTGACTGGGGTTGATGGATCAGAGTCCACAGTTCTCTGGGATTTAAGTTTCCAAAAATACAGTATTCTGGAGCAGGAAAGAAGAAAGGGAAAGACAAGTTTGACATATTGCTGGATTATAGATAAAAGGAAAGGGAGAAAAGAATAGAAGTTTACAAAATATAATTACAATAGAATTCTTTAATGACTGCCATTGAGAACAAGAAAGGGGTTACTACGTATTCACATAGAAAGCAGTAGTTTTCAGGATTTCCCCCAAAAAGCTTATTCCAATTTCACTTTTTAAAAATTGTATTCAAAATCATAATTTAGAAAACACTGATATGTGCTAAACACAAACTTCTAAAGCACTGGAGTAAAGTGGATTTCCATCTCATCCAGTATTAGGTTTTAAGGTTGGCAAATATTGTTTGTTAGCAAAAGTACCAGAATATCCTTAAATCCCCCATTAATTACACATATCCCTGAACAATGGTCCCTGTCCACATGAAGGCTGGAAAATCCCTGACCTGAAGAGAGAAACTGAAAAAGAAGACTGGGTTAGCATGTCAGTTTGCCTTGAACAGCACTATCGAATTCCAGTTGTGAATAGGACAGGAGTAGTGCTTTCTAGAGTATTTCTGCTTGGAGATAGGGTTTGGTCCATTCCCTTTCAGTATGGAGCTCCTGTTATTGTGATAGGTGTCACGATTTGTCTGTTGTTGTGACAATTTAAACAGATACTGTGGCAGGGAGTTGCTGATAAAGACTGCATATAAATTTGCTCCTAACAGCTTCACTTATAGCAAAGCACTAACTTATTGCTTCAGCCCTACTATTGATCAGCAATTGAACTCAGGCAAAGTAACTATATAACTTAGGTCCTGGGGACTTCTGTCTCCTTTCTATGGACTAGATGGCTTCTAAATCCCTGCCAGCTCTAACAATCCCTGTTTCTACTAATAACATCACACTGGGCTTTAAGTGTTTGCCAACTTTTAGGTTTATGACAGGGTAACTCAGGTAGGGCATGATCATCAGCAATGGGCCAGCCAGCTTGGCTTCCTTCTGGAACCAAAAGCTGCTCCCCACATCCTGGCTGGATAGTTGCAATCCTGGGCCTTGGGGCCCAGTGAGCATGAGATAAAAATGGGCGAATCCATTGTCACCAACTGGAAAGAAAAAATATATCCCAACCCAAGCCTAAGGCTGTTGCAGCTTCACTGTTCATATTTGTTGGAGTAGTCCAACAAACACACAACTGCAGACCCCAAATATTCTTTGAACAAAGATCCAACATGTATTTAGTGGACATGTATCAAAACCCTTTTCCTGGTATCAAAAAATAAATGTGTACAGAAACAGATTCACATTACTAATTTACTCTCCTTGGCTAAGTTAGACTCAACATATGAAAGAAAGTTCAAACTATATTGGAAGGCAGATTCAGAGTTTAAAGAAAAAGGACTTAAATATTTTAAATGTAGATGTAACAAGCTATTAAAGGCAAAAATTATTGACTGCATTTTTCAAACTAGAAATGAAAAAGTCTAAGAGGCATCTTATGGGGTAAGTCATCATATTGCATTGGCTGGAGAAGTATATAAAATAGCAGAGAGATAATAAAGTCTTGTACAGGGAAATCACTGGGTGTGACATCAGGAAAAGAGCTCACTGCACTGCCACTTTCCAATAATACAGTAACTTTTCAAATTAAAGATTTAGCTGCAGACATGAAGACTGAGTTGCTATCTCGTCTATAGAGTTGCACTTTTGCCTTATAAATTGAAGAATTTACAAACATGGTGATTTTCTTGTGTTTGTTCAAAATCAGCACCGACTTATCATTGGAGAAGATTGTCCTTTATGTGAATGCTTGATCATAAAGGCAAGTGGTGCTGAAATATTCAAAGTGCTGAATAATTTTTTTTTTAATCTCTTGATTTATCCTGGAACAACTGTGTTGACATTTGTGCTAATGTTGCAAAAGCAACAGTGGGTAAAACTGCTGGTGCCTTGGCATGAATCACGGCAGTGGCACCAAACTCTACCAGAAGTTACTGTATTCTTCACCACCACATACTTGCAGTAAAAGAAAAAAGGCCGCACTTGTACAAGACACTTAAAGTGCATTTTAAGAATGCACTTGATGAAGCAGTAAAAAAGTATCACTTTTGTTAAACATTGAAGTACAATCGTTTTCTTCTATGAATGTCTTAAAGGAAAGCAATTATGTAATTGTATTGCAAGCTGAACTACTTAATTTTTCCATGGAATGCCAATTTTACTTGAAAGTAACTCACATTAAAACTATGGTTATTCAGACTTGGTTATTTGGCAAACATTTTCTAGAAAATGAATGAAGTGAGCCTGTCATTTCAAAGAAAATAACTAACACATTTGTTGCCAGTGATGAAAGTTGAAGTTTCAAGGAAACACTAGAATTTTGGAAAACTTGTCACCGTGATCTTGACAGTTTCCCAAGATTTAAAGATTCTTCTGATGAGGTCAGTGGTGATATGAATGAATGGAATTTTTTTATGTTTTTAACTGAAATGTATCTTTGGTTCACTGAGTAAACCAATATTTTCCAAATGACTAATACCTGGTATTACAAAACCATGCCTGGTTAAAAGATCCATTGAAAGTGTGAGATAAATTGATAATTTTTATGTGACAGAGAGTATAAAAAATGTATTAATTGCCTTCAGATTCTAAATTGCAACTAACTGTTACAAAACCACCACTTGTCAAGTTTTGGTGTAGTATCAAAGAAGAATATACACAATTATCTGAAAAGGCTATTACGAGACCCCCCCCTTTCCACTTACATGACTATGAAGGGAGCATTTTCTTCTTATACTTCAACCAAAACCAACACATTGCAATAGATTGAATGCACAGCAGATATA